>JAVYIG010011313.1:0-61770 GCA_035222895.1 Strongylocentrotus droebachiensis
AGTAAGGCTGCTGACATAATCCTATGTCTGATAATTCCAAGTTGCAACTAATTACCATGTACATGAATTCATCAAATTGATATGTCATTAGCTAATTGCCTGAAAAAGTGCAAATCCAGAGCATACTAGAATAGAAAGAAACAACCTTCAATCCAGGGGCATATTAATTGCTAGAAAATCAACTAAATGTGACTACGTGCATGCAGTTCCTGTCATGTTCTAAAAATATGTACATGAGAAGGAAATTACAAAACAAGCATTTGTTGTGGTTTATTTCTCTCTGTTAATTGTGCTGCGACTGCTAATTTGTGGACCATAATATTACTTTACCCCCCCCCCCCCCCCCCCCCCCCCCCCCCCCGCAAACAAATTTAAAATTAAAATTAAAACAATTGTTTATTCACCGGCTGGCTTAGTCGCAGCTAAATATTTCCTGAAAAATTGGACCAAAAAATAATAAAAAAGTGCTCTTACCCCCCCCCCCCCCCTTATTCACCGGCTGGCCAATTCACTGCTAAATATTTTCTCACGAATTAGGCCCCCCCCCCCGCCCCTCTTGCCGCCGGCTGGATCCGCCACTAGTATAGCCACTGTTGAAGGTCGCACTGCACTGCACTCGTAAAATTTGAGTGAGAAATCCTGCACGCTAATCTAACTTCCATAGTTCCATTTCATTTGTTTAAAGTTTGAAAGTTGAAATTCAATATTGTGTGAAAGTTATAGCAGAAAAGATAATCTTTATTTTATCATTCCAGGGGACTAATTTTTATTTTGCAATCGCCCCCGTGAGCAATCTGACGGAGGCGATTATGTAGCTCACAGGGGCGAATCGCCCGTCGCCCCCGTGTATTTCGAGCCTTGGTGTGTGTATTGGGAAGGGGGGGGGGGGGGGGATGGGGGAAGGAGGGATGATTATTGCAGGGCCCCAAGGAAAGGTGGAATACTGATGAGGCTGTAATCTAAGTAAACAGGGCCTTCTTATTACTCTTACTTTTACAAATGACAAAAATTACAAAATACATCGGAAACAAAATGTACTTAGATTGTTGTGAGAGACTATCATTTTGAGTATTCCCTGAATTAAGATGAGAAAATTTGGGATCTTATCGAAAGAAGAACTTCATCTTCATTGCAGGAGCTAGAGCTCATAAGACGAGTGGGAAGATCGAAGTGTCCCTGTTTACTTACTTAATGCAGCTGTCATCATGTCATCCTTACTAGTAGTCTAGACATCAAGTCTCAAGACCAAGTGAATTCTCACACACCCAACTGCAATGTCACTTCCAAGAATTAGACAAACCTGCCCCTTTTCATAGCCATCTCAGTGTTGTACATGATTCCATATATGTAGATGGAGTGATGGACCCCCCTAATTTTAACTCTGTAGTCCGAACCCCCTACTTTTCACTGTGAAACCCCTAGAAGTTTGAAATCTATAAACCTAGGGCCCTTGCATTTTGATCATGAAAATTTCAATCCAGACTTCACGTTAATACAGTTAGTATATCAAGGTCTATGCCATATGGCCCGAGACTACTTTAACCACAGTCGTTGATCTCCCTCCTTTAAAACTCCCATCTTTTTGATAGCTGAATGAATGATCCACCCATCTCGTGAGGTCATGTGACCTCACGAGAATGTCAAAAGTCGTCTTCGTCTACAGATGTGAAGAATGTCATCTCCCAAATTAGATTTGTTAGCCTCAATAGGAAGGTTTGACCAAGATCAATTCATATCGACAATCCAGGGCTTCCTTTTCTTGTAAGTTACATGTAGGAGGGACTGTACGCACTGGCCCACTTGTATATCGCTTGTACATTGAAGTTGAGCTTTCTTCCATGTCTTGCAACTTCAATGGGAAGGTCTTACTAAGTTCAATTCATGTTGACGATCCAGGACTAATTCTTTTCTTCCATGTAGAAGGGACTGTTCACAGATCTCTACAGCGTATATCTTTTACAATATGTACAAAATGTGATGCTGAATGTTTGAATTAGGTAGTTTCATTGGGAAAATTTGATGAAGATCACGTTATGTAGACAATGTAGGACTTTCTTTGTTGTATATGATACAGGAGAGAGAGTATAGATAATAATGTTGAAGGTGGTTATTTTTACCTGACTGCTAAGAAAGCATAAATGCTTGTAAGTAAGCAACCAGACGGCCAACAGCATTAGGTCCTCTCTGAGGGACCTTGTAATGAGGATTAATGCCTTACCAAAGGGCACTAGCGCATCGACTTAGTTTCGAACTCGGGTCACCAGATTACGAGACCACTGCTCTACCGACTGAGCTAGTGCCCAAGTGTATATCTCGTAGATGTGATATTAAGTTTAAAGTTGAAGTCCTTTAAAGTTAAAACGTCAATGGGAAGGTTTTCCCATATGTACGATCCACAACAGTGTGGAAGAAGATATTCACACTCGCTTCATATTTTAGATATGATCATCAAAGTTTAAATTTGTGTAACGACTTATTTTTTGTGGACACTTTGATGAAGATCAACATAATTATATTTACTATTTATGACTCCCTTTAATTTTTCGTACATGTACATGCAGGAGAGAACCGTCTCATCAGCTATTAACTTTTATATTTGATAAAAGAGTTTAGTGTAAAGCATCCCTCCTTTTATTTGCTCCATCTTGTTCCATTCCAGAGTACAACAAGACTACCTCAAAATTTACGGAGACGGAGCCAAACGTTAATCAAGCAAGTCAAGAAACTCTTACAGAATCAGAGCTAAAAGACAAGCAAGATAAAGATGAGGCAACTGAAGAGTCTGCAAAGGATGTAAAAGTAGAAGATAAAGCAGCAAAGGTGGAGAGCAAAACAAATCCTAAAGAGCAGGCTGCATCACCTCAGAGATCCCAAGAGAGCAATGCAAATGTTCCTGCAGAGGCAAATGTTACCAAGAAGACCAAAGATAAGCTTGACATTCCAGAGGAGGCTGTTCATGAAGGAAAGGAAGTGAAGGAAAGAGATGGGCCAAAAGAGGATAAAGCGAAAGCACAACCTCAAGAGGGTAGCTCAAAAGATAAAAAGAAAACTGGAAAGGAGGGCATTGAAAGGCCTCCACCACCACCACCACCGCAAGAGACGGTACAACCTGAAGAGAAAAGGACTGTCCAAGACCAGGATGTACCACCTCAGAGATCCCAAGAGAGCAATGCAGGTGTTTCCTGCAGAAGCCAATGCTACCAAGAAGAAAACAAATAAGCTTGACATTCCAGATAAAAAGAAAACTGATAAGGTGGAGAAAAGTCTGGAAGATGGACAAAAAGAAGAAGTTTTGAAAAAGGGGAGAGAGGAGACGGTAGAGCCTGTGCCTACACAAGGAGCTGGAAATACAGAGGATGGTGCCAAATTATCTTCAGGAAAGGCGGCGACTGTGACAGAGACCGATTCTCCGAAGGGTAAGATGGTCACTCCAAAAAGAACTCAAAAGAACGATGAGAAACTCAAAGAACCCAAGAGCAAGCAACCTCCAGTTAACGATGACGAAAAGGATCCTGGAGATTCTTCCAAACAAAAAGAACCTTCAGAACAAAAAGACAAGAAAGTAGTCAAAACTCAGGCAAATCCCCCTCCCCAAGAGCAGGTCGCTGAAAAAGCAGAGGGTCAGGCTGAGACCAAACCAAAAGAACCTTCAGAACCAAAAGACGAGAAAGTAGTCAGAACTCAGGCGAATCCCCCTCCCCAAGAGCAGGTCGCTGGTAAACCAGAGGATCATGCTGAGACCAAACCAAAGGAACCTTCAGAACAAAAAGACAAGAAAGTAGTCCAAACTCAGGCGAATCCCCCTCCCCAAAAGCAGGTTCCTGAAAAATCAGAGGGTCAGGCTGAGAACAAACCAAAGGAACCTTCAGAATCAAAAGACAAGAAAGTAGTCAAAACTCAGGCGAATCCCCCTCCCCAAGAGCAGGTCCCTGAAAAAGCAGAGGGTCAGGCTGAGACCAAACCAAAGGAACCTTCAGAACCAAAAGATAAGAAAGTAGTCAAAACTCAGGCGAATCCCCCTCCCCCAAGAGCAGGTCCCTGAAAAAGCAGAGAGTCAGGCAGAGACCAAACCAAAAGAACCTTCAGAACCAAAAGACGAGAAAGTAGTCAGAACTCAGGCAAATCCCCCTCCCCAAGAGCAGGGTCGCTGGTAAACCAGAGGGTCAGGCTGAGACCAAACCAAAGGAACCTTCAGAACCAAAAGACCAGAAAGTAGTCAAAACTCAGGCGAATCCTCCTCCCCAAGAGCAGGTCCCTGAAAAAGCAGAGGGTCAGGCTGAGACCAAACCAAAGGAACCTTCAGAACCCAAAGACAAGAAAGTAGTCAGAACTCAGGCGAATCCCCCACCCCAAGAGCAGGTCGGTGGAAAACCAGAGAATCATGCTGAGACCAAACCAAAAGAACCTTCAGAAGAAAAAGACAAGAAAGTAGTCCAAACTCAGGCGAATCCCCCTCCCCAAGAGCAGGTTGCTGGTAAACCAGAGGATCATCCTGAAACCAAACCAAAAGAACCTTCAGAAGAAAAAGACAAGAAAGTAGTCAAAACTCAGGCGAATCCCCCCTCCCCAAGAGCAGGTCCCTGAAAAAGCAGAGGGTCAGGCTGAGACCAAACCAAAGGAACCTTCAGAACCAAAAGACAAGAAAGTAGTCAAAACTCAGGCGAATCCCCCTCCCCAAGAGCAGGTCGCTGGAAAGCCAGAGGATCCTGCTGAGACCACACCAAAAGAACCTTCAGAACCTAAAGACAAGAAAGTAGTCAAAACTCAGGCGAATCTTCCTCCCCAAGAGCAGGTCGCTGGTAAACCAGAGGATCATGCTGAAACCAAACAAATCAAGAAAAGTCTCCCCAAACCACCCATGTCCAAAGATGGACTGAGTAAGAAAGTGGTCCAAGACCCCGAAGACACCAAACCTCAGCCCCCATCCATTGACACAACCACAGATAGTCCCCCCCAAGACAAAGTCCAAAGTGGATCCTGAACTCCCACCCTCCTCTCCTCCATCTTCTCCCCAATCCTCCCGGTCAAACAATGACGATGTTGCCAAGGCAACCAATGATGCTGATGATGGTAGTGGTGGAAGAGACAAGGCTGCAGCAGATCACGTGGAAGGTAACTATCAAGATCTGGACCCTGTTTCCTAAAACTTGATATCAATAACAAGTAACAAGCTGCTGTTATAAGCTACTGAAATCATGGCATCTGATTGGCTGAGAGCAAATTTGTCATAGGAATTTAGCAGTTGTTATAGATAACAAGTTTTATGAAATGGGCCCCCTTAAAAACTCTCAAGAAATCATCCTGAGGCAATTTCTGAAGCCATGTGCACCTCCTTTTGAAACGTGTGGTATTGCACAATTCACACGTGACTGCAATGGTCAATACAATGCGGATTAGAATTTCCATTTAGTCTATTTCTTGAAAGTCTTTGAGATCGTGTTGTATACATCGTAGTTGCAATATATTCATGTTTCTGAAATTGGTGGAGGAAGCAAACTGCAACCAAGCTTATACCAAGGTCACATCAACAAGACTGACACCAGACCGACAGCAGACCGATACATTATCTCCAATATAGCCCAGAATCGGTCGGGTTTGGAGTCGGTCTGGAGTTGGTTTGGTGATGTGATTATGGTATTATACTCTTATCTATTATGCTTGGACTAAAAAGTGTCCATCTCTATGCAAGAAATTCCAAACAGGCTTATGTGTTGTAAAGGTTGATGTTCTAGATAGGAAAACTAATTATTAACAAAAAAATTGAACCTTAAAAAAAAATCATACTTGCGAATTAAATGTTTGTAAAACTTCATGTGTTTGGAATCTCTCCACAGATGCATCTAAAACCAAAGAACACATGAGCAGTAAAACTAAAAGCAAGAAAGCGGTCAATAAGAAGTCAGCCCTAGATACACTTCTGGAGGAAGCTGAAGGCCTTATCCAAAAGGTATTGTTTTGAAAGAACATCATTTTGACAATGCCAGTTTAGCTGTTATGTTTCTGTACCTTTTCAAGCACAATCCATTTTTTACATGCTTGGTTTATAGATTTCCAAATATATTCATAAATGTGACTATTCCAGGGGATTATGCCAGGGATGCCGGTTTCCAGGTTTTTGCATCATTTTAGGCACTGTCACTTCTCTATTTCTGTATTTCCAGGCCTTTTCTGTTTTGTATCCTGCAGAACATTTGGGGTTCCATCATGTACCGGTACTTCATTTCTACACATCAGTATATTCTTGAAATTCTTCAAGGATATTAAGCATACATGTAACCCTGTCCAAGGATATCAACCCTTAGATTGGCACAAATGCCAAACACCTCCAATTTGTATTGGTTAATAACTATTTACGATGCATACATACAGGGTATATGTTATATGTAAAAATGTTGAATATCTTTATTGATGGGTTATCTATATCTCTTTCATAAAAGTGGCTTCTTATTGTACGTTGAAGTGATTTTTCTACCAATGGCACACGATTATCATTATTTCGATTATCATTACTCCGATTATAGCCATTAATCCAGTAAGTACATGTAGTGCTGAAGTGGATAGTAGCGAATGTATATTTTACTTCGTGAGTCTCGTGAAGAGACTAATTGAGAGCCCGCTTCAACCATGTGCAATCATTATCGCTTTGTCGCCATTTTGAAAGAGAAACTCTTTCACGCAATCAAAATTATTGGAAAAATTTTCGACGATTGTCCTCCCGGAAAAATTGTGTTTTTCGGCGGATGTTTACAATTTATTTGTCAACTTACGTTTGTTTTCATTTTGGATCAATTTTGGACTTTTTTCGGACCTGTTTTCGAGTTTTTCAACTACGTTCGTGTTCACCTACATTACTGTTCATTCAGTTTCTATTATATTGTTAACTCAATGCAAAACGATAATGATATGAGTCGTAACACCCTCAGCAAGTAAATGTTCTTTGTATTTTGGGGGGGATATTTTTTTTACAGAATAAAAAAGACCAAGCTTTATACAAGTACGAGGACATCATCAAACGTTTTCCAGATAGTGCAAAAGTTTTTATGGCCAAGGCCAAACTACTCGATGGGCTAGCAGAGGAGAGAAGGAGCAATGATCTACTTGATGGGTATGTGAATAATGGGTTCCCCTCGATTAAGATGGTCTGGTATTGTTTATTCATTGTGTCTTACTTTGAAAGCTCGCGTGATCCATCTTTAACTCTCCCTCACTCCTTCTCTCTCTCTCTGTACCATGTCATCGTTCCTCTGTTCAGCTCTCCCTTTATGTTTCTTTTTTTATGTATTTTATGTTTCCTCTCTATCTCTCACTATCTCTCTCTCACCCAGTCCCTCTATCTCTGTTTCTGTCTGGTCCTATTACATGAAGGTTGATGACTTATTGATGCAGGCCGCTAATGAAGAGTGGGAGTGGGTATGGGAGGTTGTTTTTTTCTTTCACATTCCTTGCCTACTGCCTCTCTCTCTCTCTCTCTCTCTCTCTCTCTCTCTTTCTTTCTCTCTCTCTTTCTTTCTCTCTCTTTCTTTCTCTCTCTCTCTCTTTCTTTCTCTCTCTCTCTCTCTCTCTCTCTTTCTCTCTCTCTCTCTCTCTCTCTCTCTCTCTCTTCCCTCTCTCTGTCTCTCCCTGTCTCTCTGTCTCTTTCTCTCTTTCACCCCTTTCACCCCCTTTCACCCCCTTTCACCCCCATTCACCCCCATCTTTCTCCCTACCCCTCTTTCTCTTTCTCTTTCCTCCCCCCTCTTTCCTTCTTTCTTCACCATTCAAATTTGGGGACATTTGGATCCTAGAACCTAACTGCAGTCTTCCTATTTCCCACCTCTCCATCCATCTTCCAGTGCAATCCTGTCCTACAGACAAGCCGCTGATGCACCCAACTGTCCCAGGGATATCCACAGGGCTGCCCTAGCAAGAATGGCAGACAGATTGTCATTCTTTGGTAAATATCACATTTCGCCATTATTTTACATGTAAATAGAGAAGAATGACATGCATATTTGCTTTTAGATGTGTACTCGTTTTTGTAGAGTAAATTTGTTTTGCCTGGAAGGAGTAGTAGTGATTTTTTGTTTAAATCTAACTTTGAAGTTTGCATAGATAAAGTAGCAATCCTAAATATTTGCATTTACCCAGTATATGTTTGCACCTTGTCTAGGATATCTGCCATTGAAGCGTGTCATTAATATCTCAATATCGCGATATCTTTAGAACAGTTTGAGGTTTGAACTTTATTTGTGTGGTTTATGCTAGTGTGAATGACCATAGGAAAACAATCTGAATAGATTTGGGGGGTAAATAGGTCAAAGGTCATGAAAGTACTTGACACAGTCCCATATCTCTCTTGTGCTATGTCAATTTGACATGTAGAGAAGTCATGCATATTATTTATTATAATATTAAAAACTTCTGACAGGTCACCGATAAATAGTATCACCCTTTTCATCATTTTCCATGTCATTTTTGTGTAAATAGAGAAGTCATGCATATTTGCTCTATATATTACTATTGACCAGAATACATAACAATATTGAAAACCTAATACAGTTTATCAGTAAACACCTTTTTCATCATTTTCCAAATCAATTGTCTGTAAAAAGAGAAAAAAAATCATGCATAATAATTTCAATGTAAAGTACTTATAAAAAATGTATAAAGTGCTATACAAATATGAATACAGTTTATCGGTAAACATCTCCCTTTTCATCACTTTCCACGTCAGTTGTTTTCAAAAATTGTGAAAAGAGAAGAAATCATGCATCTTATTTCAATGTAAAGCACTTAGAAGTGCTATACAAATATGACTATTATATTTGCTCTGTATATTTACTCTGTTCCACTAAATTGGACTCTATTTATACAGTGTAGCCTTGTCTAGTGGGGATTATTCCATTAAGTAATTTAAACTGTAATACTGGTTGATTCAATATACCCAAACAGGTTTAAGGTAATACAAAGTTTTGGTATGGGGTCATGAATTTGGTTCAAATGAACATATTGAAAACATATGCAATCCTACAATTTTTAGTAATCATTGTCGCAGTTGAAATTGAGTCTAAAGTTATGAAATTGTAAATAATAAACTCTTTATGTTGTATAGCTCCCTCTCAAGGTCAAGATATTAATTAAGCTATGAAACATTGTTTCTTGACTAAAATCGATCGATTAGCTATTCCTGTTTGGATATTATAGATCACAACTACATATTCTGCGAGATTTTCATGGTCACAGCTTCCATAGTACGGCCGTAGGCGCTATTTGAAATTTATCAAAATTTACCGGGAGCACCGGTAAATTGTTATATTCAATTTTTCTCGAAAGCAGAAGTGTTTTAGGGGCTAAATTTTCTAGTGCTTATAATACATCCACAGGGGCATCCAAATATATCAAAATTGTAAAGAATCACTATCCACCCCATTTTAAAAATTCCCCAAACTTTGTATTACCTTTAACTTTAGACAATTATTTGATTTGGGACTCTTTCCATGAAAGTTACACATTGTACTGTAGGTTAATTATGCAACAGGTAATAACCTCATTCACATTAGCTGCATTAAACCACATTAAAACCCGGCTGCTGTGGCTGAATAAACTTGCACAACCAAAGTGCATTTTAAATATAGGCATCTTATATAATACAGGGATAGTTATATAAACATGCTTTGATTAGGGCCTTGTGCAACTTAATTGCTATATAAGGTTCTCATGCTGTGCCGTTTTTTTATATATTTTTTTTAAAGGTGAGTTATAAATTTTATGTGTGAAAGAGGCCTTAGAGGTCTAATTTTGAATTCAAGTGAGAATGATGCCAGAGCAATCCAAATGTTATGAGCACGAAGAACACGTACAACAAACATTTGATTAAACAGATGAAATATAGAATTTTCAGCAGTTACCCCAAGTTAGATATACCACATGTGTTTGTCCAATGGACATAGAAAATGCTGTGATCCATAAAAGAATGACAAATCTTTCTTCTAACAAACTGTTAAATGGTAACTATTTAACAAGATTTTATCACTAGTCTTTGAGGATAAATCAATTACTGATGTTCCTAGAAGAGAAATCCACAAAATAATCATTTTACTAGATCAAACTCAAATGTTAAAGATTTAGAAGAAAACAATAGGCTTTTTTTTTTATTCATGCATGGGACTTCTTTCTTCCATTTTTGGGGTAATTCATCAAGGAGGTTCATGTAGGTAGCGCCTTTTGTTTAATGAATCACTTACCCAGCTTTCCTGTGGTTAATTACTCGATGACAAACAGCATGCTGAGGTTTTGATTAGGGTTCTGATAAACCCTGGCCATGCAGACTCCTAATGAGAACCACATGGTGGCAAGTGGTTTTTCAGACGTAGACATCTCATAGCTGTCACCTTTGATTAAAAATTGCAAACAGTTAGTGACCACAGGTTTGTTTAATTGTGTTTCTGTTGTTAGTTTATCATGGGATTTATCAGAATAAGGGATATCTTGTTTAATTGAATTAAAAACTTTGAGGTTAGATTTTTTGTTGGTGTACATGTACATGTTTCTTACAAATCGTTTAATAACCAGGGGGATGTTTCATAAAGCTGTGCGTAAAGTTAAGCATGACTTTAGGAATGACTTCAATATCAAGAGCTAAATGGGATTCTCAAATCCTTTTGATTGCATAAGCTAAAGTTGAGATATGCAGATGCAGATTAACCTTATCATTATTAACAAAACTTTTGAATACAAAGTGTAATTTGGGCTACAATTCAATTGAGATTATGGGAAATACAGTCTCACTTTGTTAAAATGTCAGGAAAAACTTTGGGCATCCCATTTGGCTCTTCATATTCAAATCATTTGTAAAGTAATTCCTAACTTAACGCACAGCTTTACGAAACACCCCCCCCCCCCTGTCTTTTGAGGTGGGCATGGCTTTAATGTTTTAATGTCCGTTGGAAAGGCTAGGGTAATTTGTGAAGCACCATGGAAGTGCATAGAGATGTTATATCCTTGTAAGATGTGAGTTATAAAAAAGTAGAATATAAATATAGATAAGAAAAGGAAATTATGAGCGATTGAACTAATTCATACAACAATCAATAGTCCCATCACTCATGAGTTCAAAGTACATTCACTGATACGAAGAAAAGTCTTTGTATTTTATTTCTAGATATATTTTCACTTCTATTTCATTGAACAGTCAAACCTGCTTTAGTGACCTCCTGTATAGAAAGACCACCTGTCTACAAAGACCACAATTTTTGTTTCCCTTGAAAATGGTTTCTCTTTGAAACATGTACTACAGGAACCTGTACATAATGACCACCTGCCTAGTATAAAGACCACTTTTCTTGTCTCTCTTGGGTGGTCTTTATAGACAGGTTTCACTGTATTTTCATTTCTATTTCATTGTACAGTGTCTTTGTAATACTGCTGGAAAGCCAGTTCCCCAAATTGGTGGACTATTAATCAAATTATCATTTATCGCATTCTTCTCCTCGTTAATCCAGGAAAGTCTGCAAAATCCATCCAAGTATACCAAGAGCTTGTGAAAGAACACCCGGATGATAATGAATCCATGAAGAACCTAGCTGTCCAGTATCTTATCGTGGGAAAAAACAATAGAGCTAAACACTACTTTGAGCAGGTCAGTAGAAACCCTTTGCCAGGTCGTCATATAGTATACAAATAATACACAGCAGTGAGGGCATTAGTAAGAATTCCCCACACAAGGTACCTTTGGAACAGTCCAACACGCCCGAGTCGATAGCCGTTGTGTGTTTGAACCGTTTTGAAGGTACTGAGTTTGGGTAATTTTACTGATGCCCGAACAAAATGATGTGTATTATTTGTTTTATAAGATGATGTTTTTTATTTGTTTCATAAAATGATGATTTATAACATGATTTTACTAATGACTGGCCATTAGTATTTGCTAATGACCGGTCATTAGCAAAATTACGTGTTAGGCAAAATAAATACCTTTTCACGTGTACGCTCTCAACCAATCATTTGATTAGGATCCGCTTCATCATCTTATAACGCAATTTATTTTAAACATTTTTTAGTCAATAAGTAATCATGAGATATATCCGGGCACCTTCCTGCCTAGGTATGATGTTTAAAAGAGCGCCTTGTTGCCCAAATCTGGAGGTATTCCCTTTTGCGCTGCATGAAATTATTCTAAAGGTTGCGAGCTGGCAAAGCAGGCAAGCTAGGAAGAAAAACACTTTATTATCTTTAAAAAGTTCTTTCCCAATGAACATACAAAGCGGTTTGACACATTTTGTTTTGACAAAACTGACGTTATTCGAGCACCCTGGTAAAAAAATGCAGATATAGGACATACTTGAAAGTAATTTTTATAGTTTTGTCCTGGTCATGAAACTAGTTGAGATATTCATTGATTTTGGCTTAGAACATAAAGAAATTCATCCCTGAAATATTTTAGGGAAACAAACAAATGAAAACTTAAAGTTGAATGGTCACCTTCAATATTATACAAATATTGCATGCTTCAGCATTCAATTTAACAAAATATATGAACCAACAAATTCAGAATTTTCTGAGTGATGTTGTATTTCACTGATGTTGTATCTTACTGATATCGCAGGCCAAGGTAAAAATATAATGGCACGAGGGGATTATGAATATTTGTTATATTGGACAGCAAAATGCATGCAATATTTGTTTCATGAAAGTGAAGGTATATTTGTGATCTTATTGCTTGCTCTTTTGGAGTCTGGCCTTCTCCACTATTTGCATCAGATGCGTGCAGCTACTAAAGACAATGCAGTATGCACAGGGAAGGGGGGCCGTTCTACTCACTTATGATTGCGTTTTACCGTGCAAAAAATGCTGTTATAATGCACATTCATGCACATCTAACAAATTGTTGAGTGTCACATGACACTCTTTAACCAATAGGATACTAGCAAACAAATATCCCATTTTGTATTATAAGAATTCTGTTCATACCAACACATTTCTTTTATTGATGTCCACGTGGTGGCCTTGGACACTCGTTGTAAACGTGGTGGGACACCTCAGAGAGAAGTGTCATGTCCTTGGCTTCCATGCTCAGGTGTCGATTGGGCCTAAAAAAAAGATGTTGTATTGCCCTTTAGGTGCCAGAACCTAAGAACGGTCGGATTTAAAAAAAAATAAAATTATCTCGCTGGTTTCTAGCTGGTGCAGTGCATGGTATACACTAGGCTTTTATGCTCGCAGGATTTCGAAAGAAAGGCAGAAGACGAGTGAGGATTTGGGAATAATTTGATGATTTAATGCATTTACATGTATATCCCATTTAAACAAACAAAATCCTTTTTCTTCTTTCTAAAAAACGGTAAATGCCGACCATAGATTTTCGGGTCTGTTGCAAAGGGCAATTCAACGTCTTTTTTTAACGCCTTATAAACAGCTACCAAGATAGCCAATAGTTTTCTTCTTAGGTTTGCTATATTACAAAATTTACAATTTATGTCAAATTAACAGAAGGCAGAAGAAAATAGAAATAAGTAATTAATTATTTTTCTCATCCCTCCATTGTAGATGTTAGAAAGCAACCCCACGGATGGCTTTGCACAGGTTCACTTGGGTTTCATCCTCAAAGCAGAGTCTAATTACCTTGAGGCTATTCCACTCTTGAGGGCAGGGATTGACTCTGGAGACAGGGAGACCAACGAAGGCAAATACTTCTTCCATTTAGGCGATTCCTACCTAAGGATTGGTCAGGTAGAAGAGGTAGGAATTGCTCTAGTATTTCTGTTTCCGATAAAGTCAATCCTGCTTTGATTATCGACTACCTGTATACAAAGACCACCAGTCTTTAAAGACCATATTGTGTTTGTTACCCTTGAAAATCGATTCTCATTGACACCTGTACTAAAAGAACCTGTACTTAAAGAACTTGTGCCTGCGAAGACCAATTTTCTTGTCTCCCTTGAGTGGTTTCTAGATAAGGGTTTTATCTGTCTCGTACTCATTGATTTATTTAATGAAGTTTGTTTAACAACTGACTTGTGATTTAATATTGAGACATACTTGTATGCATCTCGTTTTCAGGCATGGTATTATGTGTGAGTATATACACGCATGTCAGTAAATTTTGTCAAGATAAGTTACACTGATCAGATTTAATCGTTTACATGTTTGACTGACCTATTTAGAGCAAATTTCACTGTTTTGTGTTATATTTATGATACATGCATATGTTATTTTGATGGATATTACCTGATAATTCATTCAACTAGTTTGTTCAATCCCTCTAGCCTCGCCCTATAATTCTTTTTTATTCTTCACTTGCCTTTTTCTCATATATTTTACTATCATATAAGGTTTATGGTCATTTGTTGTATGATTGTATTAAACCCTTGCATTTGATCAAGCAAATACTCCATAAATCAATTTGTGCTGCGAAAAAAGAATAAGTTTAACTGCTTGTATTGTGTTGTACTGTATACATTTAATCACAGTAAAAACATCCAATCAGTCAAAACAGACTTCTTTTCAGTGAGTCCGTGCACATTGTCATAAAACAAATAAATTTAAAACAATTCCATTGACAAACGAATATAGAACAAATGTTAAACATTGTTACATATATGACATAAAATTTGTCTACCGTATATAACGGTGTATAAACCGCACTTTTTTGCCGCCGAAAAAATTTCAAAGTCGGGGGTGCGGTTTATACACGGTACACCAAAAAAAAAAAAAATTATGCCCCTCCACCTGGCGCTATGCCTGGCAATGTCTCCCAGCTCGGTAATCGGTGTGTTGACTCACCACTCGGAAACTAGAACAACACTCAAATTTGTCTGTCATCTTGTTTGAAAGTAATCTTTCTGATAGATCTCAATATGTAGTTTATAATAATAATTCCTCCAATTTTTCTTCTATTACATGGTGTACCACAAGGTTCTATCCTAGGTCCCTACTGTTTTTTAATTTACAGTACCGTAATGATCTTACACACAAAAAGAAAAAGAGGGGTGCGGTTAATACACGAGGGCGGTTTATACAACGTTATTTACGGTATTTGTTCTTTTGCTTTCTGTGCAGTCCTATAAAGTCTATGACGAGGCAGTTAGCAGAGGTCATTTCAGGTCAAGGTACCAAAGGTCACTCTACAACGTGGACTCGCTGAGGGGGAAAGAGTTCTGGACTCCCAAAGGGGCACGGTATGCTGAGGCAGCAAAGGTGAAGATCAGCTCTAAAAACAACTATCTGTTTGGAGCCAGAAGGGCGTTACCTCTCATACTTCAACATAGAGTTGATGCCCTTCTGCCTCTGAACACAAAATAACAGTGACTCATACATTGGCTTTGAAGCTTAAAGCCCCACTGCACTAATTATAGCTACTTGCGCCCTCTATATAGAAAACACTGCTATCGGTGCCTGTTGGTCCCCCATGATCCACTTTTCTTATCATAATTGAGAGCTGATTCGATGAGATAACCACCTGTCAGTGACCTTGCAGGGAGGTCTAATCCCCTTGGCCAAACCAGTGCAGACAAGCTTTAAAGGGAAAATCCACTGTGAAATGTAGTGGGTTTTGATGAGTTTGAGTATACAAATTAAAAAGTTTGAACCAAATCCGATAAAAAAATAACAGCTTTTGAATCTTTGGGAAGTTGTATTTTTGTATTATCAAAACAATAGATAACATAAAGAATAATTTGGCTCTTCCAAATTTCGTTATTATTATTATTCGGAATGGTTCAAAGAGGATATCTAGTGAAAACGAATGTTTAAATATGAAGAATATATGATTAATGGGTAAAAAAGTGAATTGTATGTCCTTAATTGCATAAATTACCATAAATATGCAAATGAGTGAATTTTCCAACATAATTGAAATCACCATAGTATTCTTTACACTTTCCTTTACATGTATGCAAATTTTCGCGGCCATCAGCCTTTTCACAGCGGAGATCTTAAAGCCCAAGTCCACTCGAAAAATAACTTACTTTCAATAGAACCAAAAAAATCAGACAAACCAATCAAAAAAAGTTTGAGCTAAATCGGATAACTAATAAGAAAGTTATGAATTTTTAATGACATGAAAAACTTTGAAAATCACTACACAAATTGGCAACTCACTCATGAGTCTGTGACGTATGGTCCTCACTATCCACTAATTATTTTCTGTATATTGATAATATAAATTTCCTATTTTCACCCTAAGAATCTTATCTCTTCACACCAGCATCCAAGTTAGATTGTTAGTAATATGGGTTTGTGTGGATGCACAAATATAAAGTTATTTTTGTCCAATTAAATCATGAAAAAATTGCATTTTGATAAACTATTTATATAAAAATCAATAATTATGAAATACAATATTCAGAAAATAGTATCAATTCTTCAAAATTCATAACAGTTTTGGGGAAATGTCATGCACGCAATATGATACAAATCATATAACCTGGGCAAAGGTATGGGGAAATCAAGTTTTGGGGGATAAAAAGGGAAATTAATGGGATTAAACTATGTAAAGCAATTGATAAGTTGTGAGGACATGACGTCACAAACTGATAACCATCTTGGCAATTTGTGTTGTGATTCTCATTGTTCCATAGTTTACATACTTTTCAAAAATTCATAACTTTCTTATTAGTTATCCGATTTTGCTCAAACTTTTGTTGATTGGTTTGTCTGATTTTTCTGCTTTTATTGAAAGTAAGTTATTTTTCGAGTGGACTTGTCCTTTAAGAGGAGGGCGATAATGGCCCCCACTTCAAAAGACCTCAAATACCTCAGCCTCATTAGGGTTAAAAAGGATGTTCGGTGAAGATTGAAATGGGTCAGACCATCTTCTCATTCTTTGTTTGTAGAAACTGGAGAGCAACTGGGAGACGATAAGAGACGAGGCCTTGGCGTTGCTAAGCTCCGATGGACTCTTCCAGGATGAAGAGGAGAAATTACAGGATACGGGAGACTGGAAGCAATTCACATTGTATGCAAAAGGTAAGGATAAATGATTTTGACAATACGTGACTTTTCAGTTGCCTCAATCAGTCAATGCAAATTACCCTTACACTGATAAAATTATTAACCCATTGCCTCCTGGAACCTGGTGGCCCCTGTATTAAATCTATGAGAATAAGAGAATTCAGTAGTCAACGGGTTAAAGATAAACTCCAGTTCTGGTAAAAAAAAGAAAATTAATTCTCACAGAAACAAACAAAACTTACACTGAATGTTCAGGATTACAAATAAATGACATGTGCCAAACAATTTTGGAAGAAAATGTATACTGGCTGAGTAATGAGCATAGAAAGACAAGGAAATCAAGGTAGTACTAGCCCCGACACCATGTGTGTTGTCCCATATATAGCTTTCTGTGTACAGTGCTTGTTACTTTACCAAGACTCGGTCAAATTTATTATGATTTTGATGACTCCAGAACCTTGCAGTGCACACCAATACTTACATGCTACATGATCAACTGTTTCTGATCCTTTCCACACCTTTTCTTTCACAATGCAATCGCATTACCAGTACTAAAGTTTATCTTTAAGCTGTGTGACACTATTTCTCACAATGTGCCATGCATATGTGCATGATGCTATCATATGAAGTTTCACCTACAGATATCAGTTCCCTTTAAAATTGCCCAAAGTCTCATACTTTGCTTCTCATTTAAGGCAAAGTTGGAAGAATGTTGATGGATGATTTGATTTTGTTGGTTATGTTTTGTTATTTTTTCTTTTTGTTTTGTTTTGTTTTGTTGTTGTTGTTGTTATTGTTTTTTGGGGGTTTAAAAAAAAAAAAATTATTGATTTTTGTGTTCAATATGTGCTACCACCTTACATCAACAGCATTCACTCAAGATATGTGCCTTGATCTTGATTAGCAGACAAGTGTCATTGTGCATAGGGTTGGTTTGTGCTAGCTTCCAGGTTGGGGCAATTGAAATGTTGGTATGTGTGTGTCTGGTGAAATTTGTTGCTCTTTCCACACACAAAAATCTATACCCTTTAATTTAAAATCTGCAATCTTTTCAATTTTTGAAATCACCCCTTTTTATAATGCAAAATAACTTTCTAAAAAAAACCCACAAAACACACAGTGTATTTGTTAAACCTGTCATTTTTTCACTCATTGCTGTTTTCTCTCTTAATTCTTTAGGAAATAAAAATCAAGCCAACTGTCAACAAGCACCTCGCACCTGTGAAATCATCGACACTATCCCTGAATCAAGAGGATGCAGAAGAGGCCAGGTAAAAAAAATGCATATTTTGGGGGTGGTGGTGGGTTTGGGGGGGGGGGGGGGGGGCGCTGGCGGACATGAGTTAGTCATTATATAACAATCATATGACCCAGGCATCCCCCCTAACATGAGCTCTCTTTAGTATGCAGGCAAAAACCCTTGTCAGTCGTAATGTGCAGACTTTATGGTCTAGTGCACGTGCTCCATAACCCCGTCCTGTAGCTGATGACACAGCCAGACACTGACAGAGGTTAGACTTTGCCAGAGATTTTAGGGAACTGTGTTTCAAAGTTTTAAATTAAAGTCTGTGCCTGCAGATTAATCAAGCTATCCTAGAGTAGCACTCAATCAAAGGTTCTTTTGTTATGTTAAAGCAACGTGTTATACATTAGTATCCATTGATCATCCCGGAAAAGAGCAAGGGAAAGAAGGGGTAAGGAAAAGAGAGAAGTTAGAGGTGAGGATAGGGGGGGGGGGGGGGGGTGATATGATCTGACTGTTATGTCGTAGCAGCTAAATGTACAGGAAGAAGTATCCCTCAACCACGGGTGAGCAGGTTTAAGTGAGGCAAGGAAATAACTTTGAAGGGTTTAATTAGCGAGAATATTGATATTTCATTGTTATGTAACAGCAAGTCGGTATACAACGAGCACCTGTGGAACACCTGTGCATTCAGGCAACTGTTAGAGAAGTAAAGGAAGTAGTAATTTGGAAGAGGGGAGATGGAGGGGAGGGAGAGTGTGAGGCATATTCTAGGTGTGATGTAACAACTTTAGCTGTGAGCCGTTAATCCTGAATCAAATGAGTGTGAGAGAAACCATGCAATGAGGACAAAGTTGCTGATTAGGGAGGGGAGCGGTAGTGTGACATATCGAGAAAGAAATATTTGTTTACATGCAGAGATAAACAACAAGATTTGAAGATATATCTAGCAATGTATTCAGTGTGATTTGAAATCATTTGCTGAATTACTATCGTAATGTGACGGTAATGAACAACATTAGTGAAAACAGAGTAGCTAGTACATAAGCATTTATATAAGGTATGTGTGAGGCAATGTGATTTATAGGTAGCCCATCTGCTGATAGCTAGTAGCCATGCATTTCTTTGTCCCATATTATTTGATAATTAACCTAGCTGTAAAGGCCAACCATTTACTTCATACCATAATAACTGTGTTAAATGAGATCCCACGTTTGTGTTTGATATCTTTCATCATCATCATCATCATCATCATCAGCGTTTAAAGTCCATTTGTCCCACGCGGGGTATGCGGGGTTGGACATTTCATTTCCTTAATGGCTGCTTTCCAAGCTTTCCTGTACACTTTACACATGTATACCTTTCAAATACAATTTTCACAACAAGTTGTAATATTAATGAAGATATTGAGATGCAGTCATTAGTAAGATGGTAACTTTGATGTTCCTTTCTTTTAAACATGTTTATGCATTTCACTAATTTTAACACTCTTTGTGTGCGATGTCTTGAACAGGTATAAAATGTGTGATTTGTTTTTATATCTATATTGTTTCTTTCATGTTATATATATATATTTTTTTTTTGTAGGTGAAATTTTCAGTAATGCACCCTGGCACCCATGTGTGGCCCCACTGTGGTCCCACAAACTGCAGACTGAGGGGTCATCTTGGGCTGGTAATACCCCAACCTGTTAGGTTACGCGTAGGCAATATAACAAGGTGAGTGTATGTGTAAATGGGGAGTGTTTCACAAAGATCCTAAGTTGAACTTATCTCTAAGTTGGACTAAACAATTATGGAAAGCCGTTGGCATCTATGAAAATATTTTGTAAAAGTTATTTTAAAAGGCATCAAATGTTAATTGATTCAAATCATTCATATTTTCCATTATCAAGGCGTCTTCATGTTCTTGATGTGGCATTAATAAAAAGTCTAAAAATTAAGGCTACAAATGGTTCTCCATAATTTTTAAGTTCAACTTAGAGTTAATTTTGACTAAGAATCTTTGTGAAACACCCCCTGGTCTCTCTAACTCTCTAACAATCAAACAAACTTACAATCAATTCTGGCCAATTGTGGTCCTCTTAACTGTAGATCGAGGTCCTGTCTTGAGTTAGTAAAACTCTAACTGGGTAGGCTTCAAGTAATGGCTCTTTAGCCAAGACATTATATTTTAAAAAAATGATAAATTTTGAATACTGCATATAGTTATATACTACATGTGTAGGGCATTTTAATAGTACATGCACATGGTAAATCTGTTTGATTGTGTACACTCCATCAAAGGTTTCTAGACTGACAGTAAACTTGTGTTGGTTTTATCAACTCGTTTCATTGAAATGATTTTCCTCTAGCAGAAGTTCAAAAGTAAAGGATCTCGCTACTAGTTTGAACTTTGACCCATGTTGTATGTCATGCTAATCGTTTTCACTCCTGTCGGTATACAACTTGGGACAAAAATTAATGCAATACCTTTTTTGTTTGTTGCTTTGTTTAGAACGTGGGAGGAGGGAAAATTCCTCATCTTTGATGATTCTTTCGAGCACGAGGTCTGGCAGGAAGCAGATCGCCTGAGGGTGATTCTTATAGTAGATCTCTGGCACCCAGACCTTACTGAGAGCGATCGGAATAAGCTAACAGCAATATGAATGAATGGGACTGAAGAGAATTTGACATCAAGAACAGCAAAGTCGGTTTGAGGGATCCAAGAAAAAATCTGATGCTAATTAACAGTAAAAAAAATGAACACCTTGTATACCATACAAAATTACAGTCAAACCTGTCTATAAATGCCACTTAAGGGATACACAGAACCTGGGTACTGTGAACAGATAGCCTTTCTAGGCAGGTTCTACGTACAACACACGTTTCTTCTTAAACTAAAGGGAGACGATATAGGTGACCACTATAGACAGGTGGCCTTTACAAAAAGGGGGCTACTAGCTAAGACAGGTTCGACTGTATTTACATTTTCCAGGATCAAATGACTGTTCATTTTGGTTTCGGAAATTGCCTTTTAATCGTTATATGATGGGTTTAGTTTGCATACAGCATTACTGCTGCTCAGTGCTGTGTTCTAAGATGACAATATGGTGAATGAAGGCCGGGGACTGGACAAATTCTTTACCCCACTCCAAGACCAACTGAATCATGGAATATATTGTATTCTACTTAAAAATTAAAGCCTTTGTAAAAAAATCATATCTAACAAATGATGCCAAATCTGACGTCTAATTGCTAAATATAACCTTCTTCTTCTTCTGATTAAGTCTGCCTCCTTCAATTGAATGAAGATTCTTGCAAACTATGTGCGTGGTTGTGTGATAACCGCAATTTACATTCATTTGAATGCTATTTACATTACATTAGTTTATTTACAAATATTTACAAGCTGCATGTACAGGATGACTAGCCACTGTCACTATAACCGTCTGCAGTTGATTACGGAAGTCTCCAACAGTTGGCGCTGCAACAATTTCTGAGGGCAGGGAATTCCAATCCTTTACTGTTCTCGGAAAGAATGAATTAAACCCAATGCCGGGCTTAAGCTTTTGTAAAAATCATATTTAACAATGATGCTTATCTGAGGTCAAACTGCTAAATATGATCTTAGACCCCAGGGTTGGGTTTATCCAAATATTATGGACCCTTGTGTTTTAGAGTTCCATGGTTCAAGTGAACCCCTCTTGATGCAGCTGAGAATTGATTATGTGATTCTAAGCTGAAGTCTTTTTTCCCCTCATATATACATACAGAATATCTTCATATTCTAGCTATCCATAATAAGGTAACCAGATGTTATGGCATAATGATCTCAGCTACAGGGTATTCCAAAAGAAATGAAAATTGATTGAGTGTCTTCATTCTGTGCCTTTTCGAAGCGTCTATGATGACAATCAATTAATGGTCACAAATTCATAATTTTTTTTTGCTTGTACCTCTGTTGAACCTACAATACTGACAGTAGACTGATCAACCATTTTTTTCCCTTACTATTATTGGTCGGCTCCGAGTCATTTTGGTAGTGTGTGACTGCCGTACAAAGTGAGAGAGGCCCAAGGTAATCTATTCCAATATCTAGATGTTGCTTTACGTATGAAGAACATCATCATGTTGTCTACATTCCTATGTTCATAATAGTGTTTACACACATGACTGATTAGCATAGATGTTAATTTGTTATTTCTAGAGCCAAGTGTATCAGTTTATATACTTGGGACAGTCAGAAATTGTCTTTTTTTTTCTAAAGGGAAAGAGAGAAAAAATGATGACCATAGTAGAATAGATTTAGGAAAGGGAAGAATAGAAAAAAGATATTATTGGAATGAGTTTTGTTAATAAACTTGTGTTAATTCCTATCAATAGTTTATTCATTAACACCAACATAAAATATACATACAAGCGCATGCATGTGTACACATACTTTCAAAACATTTCACCTGTGTAATATACATATGCACATCATGAATCGATATGTCTCGATCGTTTGTTACTTCCTTGTAGCATATACACATGTACAGACAGAGTATTTTTCTACATCTTTATTACAGTGTTATAGAATGTGTTTATTGCATGCTATATTCATGTAGCAGTACCACTGTCTGTTACTACTATACCAAAGACAATGTAAGGTTGCAAGGGGAGTTTGTGAGATGTTAACACTTTGAGTTTAATGTACATGTAACACCCTTGGGGGAGGGAAAAGGGGGGGGGGGGGGTATGATTGAATGAGTGTGATAATTTGAGTGTCAATGCTACTTCTGCTATACATGTTGTATTTAGGCAAATAGATTATTGATGTTGGTCAAATTGCATGCTAGAAAATTGTTTTTTGGGAAGCACACATTCTCATAATTTGTAGGAAATCACTACAATTCGTATGTACAGTTATAGATTTTACGATTTGGCATTCTTTGGTTAAAAATAATCAGATTGATAGCCCCTCCAGCTTGTCATAAAATGGCTGATAGTAAAATGAGAGAGATAAAATAAAATTATAGAACTTCTCTTAAATACCATTGGAAGTAAAACCTACTGTAAGATGCTTTGTTATTGTAAAGTGCTGAATGAGTTCTACAATGTAAAACTTGTTTCAATATTTGTTTTGTTCCGCCCCCTCCCCTTTAATCATGGAGTTAGCATGTTGTGGATCTTGGCTGAAAACATAATGCTGCATGTTCAGAGCCAGAAGGGTCTTAACTTTATGTACTAAAAGGATATGAATTAATGCCCTTCTGACTCTATACAGTGTTAACCCTAGGCTGTCTAGCAAAGTTTAAGCATCATTAAATCAATTTATGCTTTTAATAAGACCATATTCACACATTACATAGGTGGTATATGTTACTTAATTATTTTTGAAAACGCTGCTCAGGTATTTTTTCCAGCCTATTTCGGATCATTTCTGGTGTAACTTTAAATTTGTCAATACTGAATATCATGCAGTGTTAGAGTTATCTCTGATGTTCACCTTAATGGATCATACCATCTGCATTCTTGTGTAATAATTTGATATCGATGTACGTGACTCATTGATCTGTTGACGTGTGATGAGTTGAGTCTTGTTCTCGTATGCCACGTTAAACGCACGGGGCAACAAAAACTTAGGGCGCTTTGCATTTCTGTATCGTACAACACACAGATAGATAAATACGTGTATATAGGACCATTGCTGGACCATTTTGTGCTAATAGATTTCTTAGTCTTCCTATTCTGAATATCACCTGTTTTTTGTGTGGTATATAATGCTCATGGTTAGCACTCTTGCCAGCGCGCTTGCTATTTCCAAAAAAGGTGTGCTCATTCCTTTTATATAGTTCAGAAAAAGAGGTTTTTATTTTCATTTTAAACACTATTTTCATTTTAAACTGGAGCTTAATTGTAAGATTCTAAGATTAACCACAAGTAGTGTAGATTTGCACAGGTTTGCTGTTCTGTGTTAAAAAAAAATCCTCCACAAATCCAACATTTTTGTACATATGTATTTGTTATATCGATTCTACGTTTCCATTTTTAGAATCGAATATAAAATGACTGGTGATGGTTTCTTTTTGTCGGTACTCTTGAAGCTGTACGTGTTAGATTAATCATTACCCTCAACAAATAGTATTAGGTTGTGTGCTAATGTAGGTAACAGGTTAAGGGAATAATTTGTCACTAGGTCCCCTGGGGGGTGTTTCACAAAGATCTTAAGTTGAACTTATCTCTAAGTTGGACTTAAAAATTATGGAAAGCCGTTAGCATCTATGAAAAATATTTTGTAAAAGTTATTTTAATAGGCATAAAATGTTGATTCAAATCATTCATATTTTCTATTATCAAGGAGATTTCATTTTCTTGATGTGGAATTTATAAAAAGTCTAAAATACTTGAATTTTCGCTTTCGAATATATTTTATTTTAAGGCTACAAATGGCTCTCCATAATCTTTAAGTCCAACTTAGAGTTAAGTTTGACTTAGGATCTTTGTGAAACACCCCCCTGGAAAGAAACATCCATAAATCATGTAGGCTATGGCAGACCTAAAGTAAGAAGAATATATAGAAAAAGTTGATGAAATCATCAATGTCTTCTTTGAGGCCTTACTAGAAAAAAAAAATATATTAACCATGGTTCCATCCAGAATATCATTCAAATGTGATGAATCTATTTTCATATTTCCTCAATTATGGCATTCTGTTACATGTATATATTTTGCTTTTCACTTTATTCCAAATAAAAAATGGAAACGGAGAGGTCATGTCTTGTTTATTTTATGTTTGTTGGGCCCATGCCGGTGAATGGTGCTTATTCTTTTCACAATAGCTTCCAGTTTTTGCTTTTACTGTGATTAATTAATTGTGCACTGGCATTGTGATTTATTTGTGATTAATAAGGTTGGTTGTTTTTTATTTGGTGTGTAATATTGATTAGAAAGTACTAATTTAGATGTTAGATTATTTAATAGATACATCTGTATTCTATAGTGGTATATATATGTGTGAATTGTGGTAAAATTGAACACTTACAGAGATTTTGTGAAGTTATGGAATCTGTTCACAAAATATATTAGTACATGAATATGTGAAACATATCATATGTGAAACATATCATATGTGAAACATATTTTGTTTCAATCAAAAGGTTTAGGAATTTAAATATTTCCTCTTAATAAAAAAAAAGATAATTGAATAATAGTGAAATACCCAAGTAAAAGTTTAATATATGTATTAGAATGAATTATGAAGCAGTAATGGTCTTTTGATGAATACTGTGAATGTATTGCATCTATGTATGTTACATTATATTATACACAAAGAAAACAAATTTGGAATTAATTATATAGCAGAGAAACTTAAATAGTATTTAATATTCTTTATATTTTTTTTGTTAACACACCCACTTCATGGCATTTGTCGGTTATTCTCTAATTCAAACATGATTGCACATGCTTTCAAGAAGTTTATCAACTTAAAGGCAGCTTTATGATCCTTGTGCATATCTTCACACTATATATTTTTGTGAGAGCCCACTGAGAGTTTGTTGATGAATGATTGTCAAGAGTGTGGACCGGGTTCTGAGAGAGACTGCAAGGCAGAACGCTTCCCCGGTTACGCCACAGTAATGTTATCATATAAACAGTTTATGAGAATAAGGAATGGGATATATATATATATATATATACAATATCATTTTTCTACTGGAGTATGTCAATGTAAAAAGTGATTATGCAGAACATGCCAATATCCAGAATTGTTACCTTGAATTCATGCAAACAAATCTTGATTAATACTGTAAGTTGTTAATACTACTACAGAAACTGTAAATTCTCTACAATTATGCATTATTTCTATAATAAATATTTGGAATATATTCAGATAAAACATTTGTGGTGGACAAGTCTTGTCTTTTTGTTGTTGTTGTTGTTGAAAAATGACGGAGTGATTGCGTTATAGATGGGTGATTGAGTAATGGATGGAGTGATTGTATAATCGATAATCATAAGGACCAAAATTCATAAGGACCGCTACTCATAATATGAGAAAAGGGTCATTATTTATAAGGGTCATTACATACATAAGCACCGCTATTCATAATCGAAGAAAGGGGTCCCTATTCATAATTCAAAAAGAGGGTCGCTATTCATTAAATGAGAAGATTAAAGATGAATAGCGGCCCTCATTTCGTATTATGAATAGCGGTCCTTCTTCTTCATGCTTATGAATAGCGGTCCTCGATGTGAATTGCGAGTGGCGACCCTCATCTCACGTTACGAGTAGCGGTCCTGATGAATAATGGTCCTCGTGCCTTTATGAATAGTGATTAGTGATCCCCTTTGCGTTGTATGAATAGCAGCCCTTATGACTAGCGAGATTACCCCAACCTACCTAAGATGCGCGGCAACAAAGTCCCTAATAACTTTTTGCTTGTCCACTTGAATGCAGCTTTCCACGATCTGTTTACTTACAGCAAAGAAACCATTATGGGACCTCGGTTTGCACTAAGAGAAACCTGGGAGGGGGGGGGGGGGGGGGGGGGGGTTGGGATATCTTACAGAATGACTGATTTGAGGAAGAAATAGCCCAGTCATTTGCAAACAAGTCTAATATGCACGTACACATTATTGAGGTGCATTGATTACATGATACATACATATGTGACTTGTGTGTATATTTAGAAAGTGGCTACAATTCTTTTCCTTTATCAGGAGGGACAAATTTATTTTTTATGCTTTTTGCAACTGACATTTTGACACTAAACCGTTGGAGCATAACCCCCTCCCTCCCAATCCCAAAAGAAATGTGGAAATGAAAAAAGGAGAAAGGAAAGGGGACATAAAAGAAGATGATAGATCTTACGTCCCCTCCATTAATCTATTGCATTCAATCCGTTCACCTGCCAAGACCAGTGGTCTCAATTAAAGCTTGGATTGCCTTCTTTGCCTCTGCATGGTCACTCATTTGCCACAGGTGCAGTTTTGGACAAATAGTTGATAGGCACCAAGAAATGGGAGGATTGCTTTGTGCAGCACAATAATAGCATTGCAAAATTACCCATTTCAGGTCTTGATTATCCCCATAAAAACCCTAATAACACTGGTATTATAGATTAATCTTGCACTGGATCTATGGAAATAGTTCAATAACCTTCAAGCATTTTGTATACATGTATCTATCCCATGATAAATACAGTGTGGCAAGAGGAGATTATTTATGTATTTATTTACCACGGGCAGTCACTGTTCTTGATAGCCTGTACTCTACCTCATCTCTTCCCTCCCAGAGCTCCTCGTTTTCTTTTTCTGTCACCTTCTCTCTCCCTCACATCCTTTCTTTTCTACTCCATGCGTAGTCCTCTCTCTCTCTCTCATTTGTTCTTGTCTCTGTTTTTTCCTCATACTCCATTTCTGGGAGAGAAGGGGTGAATGTTCAGAGCACCTTTATTTCACGTATTTCATGCATTCTGTGCATTGTCGAGATTCAATTTTTAATGCTAGTTTAAAAATAGACATGTCAGTTTTGTTATTGCTATTACGGTATTATTATTATTATTATTATTGTTGCATTTTCTTTCTATCCTTGAATGTATGTATATGTATGTCACTTGCCAGTGGAGGACGAATTTCTGTACTTTTTTTAAATCCGACAATAAATTATCTTGAATCTTGATAATTAATCATTTGTACTATCACTCCATCATAAACTCAGTCACTCTATCAATCTCTAATTACTCAGAGGGTCACTCAAATTTCTTTAGACCAAATTCCCAAGGCCTATACAAGCAAATACATATTCTCACAACAGAAGCAGCAGATATAATTCCATCATATAAAACTTATGCTTTATTTGAACTCCTGGAATACACACAAACATACAATAAAACAAATAATGCAGACAGTTTTCCACCAGTAGGGGTAAAAAACAATTTTTTCCAAAGCTTTGCTCATATTCAGACATATTTACTCCCCAAAAAATTCTTCTATACAACTATCTCCACCCAAAAATACCATCATAAATTACATTTTTAAACAATTTGTTTTCCTTCTAAAAAATGTACAAGCTGCATGTACATGAAATTCTTGGCACACAGCACACACTTAATAGTGACCATCTACCACTCTTGATCATATCTTTCTGTTCTGAGTATATACCTTGTGTACACCTTTATCACAGATGAGTGAGAGATATCTTTTTGACAAAAGATTTTAAAACAAATGAAATCTCCCTACCGTATGTAAAATAAATTAGCCAGTGAATTTGGACACATTTAGTCAGCACCATTGTTCCGAGAGGGAATGATAAAATTGAGAGTCTACGACGGAAAATGAGGAAATATCTACAGCCATCTCAACGACAAAAAAATGATCAATGGTTTGCTAGAGCTATGTAAGACATTGTATGAGAATGCAAACACACAATCATACACATGTAGAAGTGCGGTGGTACTGTTACAATACACACACTTTCAACTTTTAGGAATTGTTAACAGCCATTTTCATGGCAAAAAAAAGCTCCTAACTCTTGGCACTCACAAAAATTAGATGTAGTGTCAGTTGTGATTCTGTTATTTTACTGAAAAAAAATGCTGCAAGACTGCCCAGTATGTTAAAAGAGCTACACATTGAGATATAATCAATGTGATAATACTAACACTGTAAAGCATTTTAAGCAATTAATTGGAACTGAAAAGGTGGGGTTCAACTGAATTTGTAATAATATATGACACAAATCTTGGTGCTGCCATCAAACCAATGCATATCACAGGTGCTGTTGAAATACAAGATCTCATTTATGTAACTTCCAAGGATTGCTTACCAATGTAATTAACCATTAAATATTGCATTTAGTCTAATACCATCTAAATACCTTGCTGCCTATAGACTTTCAAGCCGCTAGTTTCTTCAACTTATCAGTTTCTACTGCCATTAGAGAGTAAAGATGGACGTTATACATGTACAGTCAAGCCTGTCTAGAAAGGCAACCTTTTGCCACTCTTCTCTTTCCATTGGCCTTAATAGACGGGTATTTACTGTGCTTGTATTATTGTTGATATTAAGTTTACTTGTAAGTGTAAACACCTTTAAGAATAGAGCAGGATTAAAGACAACATATATTCTGATATTCTATATATATTCACAAACAAGTTCCCTGCCCTACCGAAGTAGAGGGCGTGCTTTACAAGATAACTGCGGAACTTGTAAAAATACATGATGTGCATTAAAGCCCATCTGCACTAATTTAGCCAGGAGGGATCAGACCTCCCTGCAAGGTCAGTGACAGGTGGTTATCTCATCAAATCACCTCTCAATTGACATAAGAAAAAAGGGACCATATGGGGGACCAATGGTCAACGATTAGGCATCGTTTGCTATATAGAGGGCGCAAGTAGCTATAAGTAGTGCAGTGGGGCATTAACATCATATTCACAATTAAATGTATATGCAATCAATCTCAAGAACTTGGAATCACCACAAACAGCCCATTTTCTGGGGGGATTTTGATGTAATTTTGTTCTTCTTCCGAGAACAGAGCTTAACTTGCATCATCAGCTAATAGTCAAACAACAGCTACTTGTATAAATCAAATTTCACCTTCTGTTTGAGTTAAGTTTTGTTAATTTGTCACAAACTTCATCCCAAGATTGTCTAATGGTCTACACTACTAAGCCACTTACAAGTATACAGTGAGTGTAAGTGCTAACATATAAAGTGAAGTGATTTTGCAGAAAAGCAGCACTAGAGGGCAGCAGTAGAACAGATCATTTGCTCTACTACGACACCAAGACATCAACACACACTGTGATTGTAAGTAAGAAAACGACAATGAATGTTGCAAGATGGACAATCGTTTATCATCAAGATTGATTAAAAATCCTGAAATATCTTTCACACTGTGACATGTAGTAATGCTGACAAGACTTCGCATTTCCACACAAAACCTAGCAGCACGTTGATACAATTTAATTTGCATCTCGAGACAAAGTGACGAAACAGTCTTATCTTCCAGTGCGCTCACCTATACATACTGGATATGATGTGTCATATGATGCCATTCCAATCTGAATATTTTTGTTAAATTAGAACAAGAACACTTCAGAAAGATGTACGTTTCCCTTATTAAGAAAAAAAAAAAATCTGAAATATGTTTATAAACACCTTTTGTACTGTACATCTTCACTACTTTGACAAAAAGTTGATAACTGAGCTGTTATTTAAAGTCCATACCCCTCGGACCCCCCCCCCCCCCCCCCCCAAGCAAAAGATTCTGAAACTTCTAATTTGTATACAATACCCATATGGAAAAAGAAAAGTAAACAAGTGGTCATAAGAACACTACTCTTTATTATTATGTGATAATGCCTACCGGTAGTTGTATATGTTAATAGTTATCTTAAACTGATCCAAAGCATATGGTGGAATGTTAGTTAATCGCAAAAATGACAGCACAAAATAAATACTATTTTGACCAATAATTGATGATTTGATCAAAAGAAGGATCATTTTATGACACTATACTATAAGAAACCTCTAAACTTTCTTGGTCAACAAATTCTACTAATTCATAACAAGAAAATATTGATAAATCATAATGTGCTATAAATATTTAAAGAAAGAAAAAAACCTTTGTAGATATTTCATACCCAGCATGCACACATGTATTCCCAACAACAACAAAAAAAAGGAGAGAAAGAATACAGAAAGATCAAATTGATTCAAGAGTCTGCTTGCTTTTGCTTGATATAAAAAACTTTTCAAAAATTTACAAAGAGTCAATCTTCAATTCACAAAAAAATATTAAATTTCAGTAACTAAGTTCATCAGAATACCATTTACGTCTTTACAAAAAGAAAATATGTTCAAATATCAATAGTATCTACATGTTAGAACCACAAACAGATTGCTGCCATGTTGCACAAATTCGCTTCAAAAATCAAGATCAAACGCAAACTCCAAAAAGATAGAATGAGCCTCTCTAGTCAGATATTACTCACGATTAAAATTCAAGCAGTAGCGTTGACGCAATCAACAGGTTTGGTCCTTGTTATAAAATAATTTTTAACATTCTTGTATGTACAGTCAGTTACAAGTGCCACTTCAAAATGTCAGACATGCTTTTTTTTAATTCATTTTATTTTGAGGAAAGACTATAGAGCTATTGTTCGAGACTGAACTGATCATGGTCGGTATTGTCTGTTAAAAGCCAGAAAGACGTTACCTCTGTGTTAAAGTATAGAAAGTTAACACCCTTCTGGCTCTCAACGATGATAGGAGTTCTGTGCAGATTCGCGCTGGGTCCAAAGTCTTCTTCGTGACCTACTGATACCTAGGTATCGAATATAGGACTGGGGCCCGTCTAACAAAGAGTTGTGATTGAATCGCAAGTTTGCAGTCTCCAATCTCTTATGTACATAGTTGTGATTGATATCAATCGCAAATAAGTTGAGATTGATATAAACTCTTTGTAAGACGGGGCCTTGGTTTGGTTTTAATATCTGTCAAATTCTCTCATTTCCACTTGTTATAATCCAGCACTAGTCCAGAATTATCAACAAAGGACACACAAGCCTATCTATTTTCGGTGGTAAATTGCATCATATCATTTCTTTCAATGCAGATACTGGCCTTATGGGCAAGAAATTCACTTAAGAATCGATTACATAAATATACATGTGAATAACTCTACCATGCATCTCTAATTACTTGATGCGCTGAAAATCTAATACACGTGTCCCCCATGAGGCCCTTGAAAAGAAGATAATAAAGAAGTAGGCATATAGTTGTGAGATAGATTTTTTTAAAAAGAAGGAATAAAACGTTATTAATCCAAGCAAAGAAAGAGAGTCAAAAACTGTACCAAGATAAATGTGATATGAAATGGTTGATTCCAAGCTTGAATATCAAAATGAGCAATACCCATGTCAGTGGCACTAACACGAAACTGATCACACCACTTCCTATAGAACAGTATCAGGTGACAAACTATACATCATGTGACTTGACAAAGAATAATCTAGGGTGGTTGTAAAGGTACACGGTGTTCCATAAAAAAAGTATAGATTTACTAACAAGAGGAACATGTGCAACACTTGAAAGAGACTGAACTCGAAGCATTCTTTACAGATGAAATGCCACCACTATGACCGTTGATGATTGATGAAAAGGTCATGTGATGAATGATGAGAAAGTCAGGTGACAAGGAAGTGCATCAGGTGATGTTGGAAAATGGCGGCACCGATGATTAAAAGGTCTTGGTGAACAGTGCCAATGGAATGAACAGCTTTCTCTGTGTAAAGAGTTTTATCAAAAGAGCGTCAATCTGAACCTTAAATCAGATTGAGGTGAGGATCAGTCCGACTCTGACGAGTCTTCCTCCACTTCTTCCTCCTCCTCCTCTTCTTCCTCCTCTTCTTCTTCCTCCTCCTCTTCCTCTTCCTCCTCCGAATCTGATTCTTCCGAGCTGCTGTCGTTAGCGTTCTGTGTGTTCTCTCCATCCTCCTCTTCCTCCTCCTCTTCATCGTCATCGTCGTCATCCTCCTCTTCCTCATCGTTGTCATCATCATCAGTCTCCTCCTCCTCCTCTGATTCGGAATCCGACTCTTCCTCCTCTTCGTCATCCGATTCCTCACTACTGACTTCTTCCACCTTCACAACCTTCTTCTGTGGAGCAGCCTGCACAGAGAAAAGGAGATACATCAAATAAATAAAATGAATATTCATCATTTTTTAATTGCCAACGACAACAGCAAATTCTCTCTTTTGCTCTCTACTCTTCTTTCCCCTCTTTTTTATTCACATCAAATTTAATCTCAGTAGATCTGGTAAACAATGTTCCACAGCATAACCTCCTGACACATAACAAGATTCATAAAAACACAAATTGTGATAATTGTCAATACAAAAGAAGATGGAAAGATTGCAATCAATATTTTATTGCATCTCTTTGATGTTTTCAATTAGTAACAGCCAGCCTTACTTTATTCTACATATATTCTTGTGTCATGTGTAAATTTGCAATATTTTGTTTGTTATATATTTGTAAAACTGCAAAAGAAAAAGAAAAAGAAAATCAAACAGAAATAAGTAAATAAAATTAAATAAAATCATCTTGCACACAAGCATACTATTATGCAACTTGCAAAAATGAGAAAGACAAGACTCATAACAATCCTGCTCATATTTACTTTATCAACATTATACAAATCTTCAGAAAATCAAAGTGACTGCACTAATTATAAGCACAAATTATGTAAATCCGCACATAAAACAGTTGAATATAACATCGAATCCAATCTATCTGACTTACCCTAGGTGTTTTCTTGAGTATTTTCTGTCTCATGGCCGGCTTGGTTTCCATCTCAATAAACCTGGCTCTGTCGTCTTCACTCAGGGTCTGTCAATGTAAGAGATAGTCAATGATTGCATTTAGTAAACCAAGCATGTAGACCTAGAAAAGCTCCCTGGGCATGTAGCAGAAACCTTACTCATTCGATATCAATCACATCCAATAGGAAGCCAACAAGATCACTGAAATTCAGCAATTCATCTTAAAATTAGAGTAGATTTGGAGCATTTTAAGCTTCATTTGTGGAGTAAATATCAAGTTCAGTTCAAGTCTCAAAGACAATGTCTTGTTAAGAACTCTGTTATGTTTTTTTCTTTAAATCAATGTGATACAATCCCAAAAATACTCCCCCCACCCCTCCTTTATGTCCTCCCCTCTCTAAGTATATACACTACCTAATCATCATCACCATCGTAAACTGGTTATAGTCCTTAGGGGTAATAGTCCTTATGGCAACTACCATACGTGGGTGGTCATCGCAAAGATGAATTATCTTATATTTGGACTTGTGGGCTCGAGAGTGGAAAAGATAGATGGAGCTGAGGGCATTGTGCCCCTTAAAATCTCAACAATAACAACAAAATTAATGAGAAAACTAGATGGAATTCGACTGCGCGCAGTCGAAATGATGCCTCCGTCATAGAGCAATTTTACAAACCAAAACAGAAGAAATTTTTCAAATTCAAGTTCAATTGTAATCCATTAACAGGTTCTCAGAATATCGTGATTACAAGCAATTTCTCATATACATATATGACCCTTTGATCTTTGACCTCATGACCCAAGAATCTACTCAGTTCATTGGCTCTGCAAGATACATACATGATCTATTAAGTTTGGCAGGAATCCATCAATCTGTTCTAATGATAATGCGATCAAAAGCTATTTTTGCATACATAATGAGCCGTATGACCTTTGACCTTGACCTCATGACCCCAAAATCTATTCAGTTCATCGGCTTTGCAAGTAACATACATGATCTAAGTTTGGCAGGAATCCATCAATCGGTTCTTGAGATAACGCGATCACAAGCTGTTTTTGCATACATAATGAGCCCTGTGACCTTTGACCTCGTGACCCCAAAATCTAATCAGTTCATCGGCTCTACATACATGACCAAAGTTTGGCAGGAATCCATCAATCGGTTCTTGAGATAACGCAATCACTAGCTGTTTTTGCATACATAATGAGCCCTGTGACCTTTGACCTTTAACCTCGTGACCCCAAAATCTAATCAGTTCATCGGCTCTGCAAGATACATACATGACCAAAGTTTGGCAGGAATCCATCAATGGGTTCTTCAGATAACGCGATCACAAGCTGTTTTTGCATACATAATGAGCCCTGTGACCTTTGACCTTTGACCTCGTGACCCCAAAATCTAATCAGTTCATCGGCTCTGCAAGATACATACATGACCAAAGTTTGGCAGGAATCCATCAATCGGTTCTTCAGATAACGCGATCACGAGAACGGGACGTACGGACGGACGGACGGACGTACGGACGTACGGACGGACGGACAACCCGAAAACATAATGCCTCCGGCTACTTCGTAACGGAGGCATAAAAAAGGCAATATATAAAACAACAATTATGTCAAAAGGTGGCAAAACAATTTCTGATCATGATAATTTGCATCAGACAAGTCCATTATGACAAGGAGGGGGTTGTCGCGGGATAGTTAGTCCATAGCGCTTACCTTCTTGTACTTCTCCAGAAGTTTCTTGTATTCCTTGATGGCCTTCTCCTTCTTCGCCTCATACTTCTTCTTCTCCATCGCACTGATGGTCTTCCATCTCTTGGCAACTTCCTTGAACCTCTCCTTCTGGTCGACATTCTTCAACTCCGGCGTTTTCAACATGGCGCACGAGAAGTATCTGTATGCGCTCCTGTAAAAACAAAGACAAGGCAAATTAGGGTTTGATCGGTAATTTGCATCATCTCCTATGGCTAATTGGAAATGAACATTTGAAAATACTGTATATATATTTTTTTATTAGGAACTTCTTGGGATGTATCTATGAGGAGTATCTGAATGCTTTTCTGCAAAACGTAGACAAGGCCTACTTGGGTTTGATCAGTGATTTATTGAGAGTCTCCTATGGCTAATTGGCTATGCAAATTCTGAATATGAAACTCTTCTAATTGGTAACTTTTTGAAAAATCTCTGAAAAGTATGTGCTCCTGTAAAACCAAAAAGTAAACAGGAAAATTTGTATTTTTATTAATTGATTAGCGAAAAATATTTCATAATTTTGAATGTTACACTCCAAAAGATAAACTCTTGCTAAAATATGAATGAATGCGTTCAGTCCAACTTACTCAAAGGGCTTCTTTGGTGCATTCAACCATAGTTGTCGAAGTTTGTCATTTTGCTGTTAAAAAGAAAGAAAAGAAAACATAAGAAAACATGTGAATAAAACATTCCCTATCCTTTCTTATGTGTGATCCTGTATCACTCCTTCACTCCTTTAGAAAATGCATGATTTTTCTTTTTGTTTATGTTTATCAATTCCAACATGCACTTTTTTAATATATTTTAGAATCTGACTGCCCGCCATGGACAGCACTGTTCCATATATATCTCTATCATTAAAAACTAGATGGAACTTCGACTGCGCGCAGTCGAAATGATGCCTCCGTCATAGAGCAATTTTACAAACCAAAACAGAAGAAATTGTTCAAATTCAAGTTCAATTGTAATCCATTAACAGGTTCTCAGAATATCGTGATTACAAGCAATTTCTCATATACATATATGACCCTTTGATCTTTGACCACATGACCCTAACATCTACTCAGTTCATTGGCTCTGCAAGATGTCCCGAGTTAAATAGTAATCCATCTGTCAGTTCTAATGAGAATGGTTCACAAGCTATTTTTGCATACATAATGAGCCCATGACCTTTGACCTTTGACCTCATGACCCAAGAATCTACTCAGTTCATTGGCTCTGCAAGATACATACATGATCTAAGTTTGGGAGGAATCCATCAATCTGTTCTAATGATAATGCGATCACAAGCTATTTTTGCATGCATAATGAGCTGCATGACCTTTGACCTTGACCTCATGACCCCAAAATTTAATCAGTTCATCGGCTCTGCAAGTAACATACATGACCTAAGTTTGGCAGGAATCCATCAATCGGTTCTTGAGATAACGCGATCACGAGCTGTTTCAGCATACATAATGAGCCCTGTGACCTTTGACCTTTGACCTCGTGACCCCCAAATCTAATCAGTTCATCGTCTCTGCAAGATACATACATGACCTAAGTTTGGCAGGAATCCATCAATCGGTTCTTTAGATAACGCGATCACGAGCTGTTTTTGCATACATAATGAGCCCTGTGACCTTTGACCTTTGACCTCGTGACCCCAAAATCTAATCAGTTCATCGGCTCTGCAAGATACATACATGACCAAAGTTTGGCAGGAATCCATCAATTGGTTCTTCAGATAACGCGATCACGAGAACGGGACGTACGGACGTACGTACGTACGGACGGACGGACGGACGGACGGACAACCCGAAAACATAATGCCTCCGGCTACTTCGTAACGGAGGCATAAAAATATATATATAGTTGACTGCTTATCCCCGCCACCCCTCCCCTGAAAGTTATCATTATTGAAAATTAAGGGCTTAGTCACATGTATGCCTTGTAATGTTCGTGATTTGGTTTCAATAATTGATTTGCGACAGAGTTAGCTTTATTGAATTTAACAGAAAATGTGAGTAAAGCGATAGATACTGGTCATTTCATTGGATTGGTAACGTTGGGTCTACAAAAAATCATTCGACATGGTGTCACACGATACTCTTTTACAAAACTTGAAGAGTTATGGTTTCAGTAATGAGTTAAATAAATTTGTATACATTTGTTCAGCATTGATTGCCTAGTCCCTCACATACCTCGATCTGTTTGTTGAGTGTTGTTGATTGCTTGATCCAGGTTGACTTCATACCCTTGTCTAGTGTATCCCACTGGGCCCTCAGCTGAGCAAGAGCTTTCGTCTTAGACATCTGGAAGAGTAAAAACAAAAGTAATGACAATAAGACAATGACAATGACCCTTAACTACATTCAGTGCATGGATTTTTAAAAGTTATTTCTTAAACGCCTTTACTTTAAGTCATAAACAAGAAACCTAGAATACCAAACAAATGTTTAAATAGTAAATTTACAAATAAATATATGGACATTTAACATGCAAGGAAAGAAAATGCTGTCTGCTTGATTCTCAAGAAACTGCACTACATGACTTCACTAATATTCCACATCAGTCCTATGTTGTAGTGGTAAAGCAATGGTCTCGTAACCGGGAGGTGTCGGGTTTGAAACCAAGTCGATGTGCTAGTGCCCTTTTATAAGGCAATAATCCTCATTACCAAGTCCCTTGAAGAGGTCTTAAAGCCATCGGTTTCCCTGGCTGCTTACTTACAAGCATGCAATGCTCCTCTTAGCAGTCAGGTAAACCAAACAAACGCACAAACTTACTTCTTTGATGTAGGTTGGTAGTTTATCAGCGATCCACAAGTCTTTCCCCGTCGTCTTGCCATTCAGGGGCAGCTCAAACTTCAAAGCACTGTCAGTGTCATAAGAAAACAAATTCTGAGAGTGTTAGCATAGATGCCTTGGTTCATAAACAGGCAAAGATCAATTATGGAGCTTTACCATACTGTTTCACGAGGAGGATTACCATTTTAGCAATGAGACATGTACATGAATAATCGTTTTTATTCATATTTTTGCTGGTGAGGAATATAAAGAAATCAAACATTATAAGAGTGAAAGAAAGAAAAAAATATGCAGACCTAAAACTTTTGCAAATTGAATAAGTGGTCCAGATTTACAAATGACTTGTGCTACACAAATCATGACATTAATTTTTTTGGGAAGCACAATAGTTTTAAACTAAATAATTCAAATTTCTATCTGGACTTAACCCCCTTTGAAATAAAGATTTTCATGGAGCTCTATTCATAATGTGTTAAGAGCATGGACTTCTATACATTAGTACAGAGTGAATGCTCTTCAGACTTCTTGCTCTAAACAGATGATATAATACATTCAATCAATGAGTAAAAATGTTGGCATTTGTAATATATATAGTGAGACGCTACCTTGCAGGGATCTTGGACGCTTTCTCTGTCGCTGTCTTCTTAGAGCCAGGGATTCTACGGATGCTGTTCAGTTCTGCAATGATTTTCTCTTTTTCACCTGGTGGTAGTTTCTGAGAAGGACAAACAAGATGACAATCAAATAAAACAACCTGATGAAATCACAAGGTAGAGGTCACGATCTTTAAAAGCCTGTCTGTACTAGTTTGGCCAGGGGGGATTAGACCTCCCTGCAAGGTCACTGACAGGCGGTTATCTCATCAAATCAGCTCTCAATTAACATAAGAAAAAAGGAATCATGGGGGACCAACAGGCACCGACTAGGCATTGTCTGCTATATAGAGGGCGCAAGTAGTTGTAGGTAGTGCAGCGGGGCTTTAAAGCCTTATATTTTTTGTTAAAGATCCACTATATCTTTCTGAGATTGATTTGGGAATACCTAAATAATAGCAAAAATGGGTAATAATTAATTCGTTTCCACAATCATTCACGTTATGATGTCTTACTTAAATTTAAAAAGAAAATATACACAGAAACCAACATTAAACAAGAAAAAACATTCTTACCTCTATGTATTTCTCCAGTTCTCTTTCATAATGCTCCTTCATCTGTGAATAAAGGAGGAAAAAAAAAAAGGATTTATATTTATTTATTTCAACTAATTCATGCTCACTTGTTACTTTTATATCGCATTTTGGACATGAAAGAATGCAATGTACCATTCATCAAATCCCAGAGAACTCAATAACTACTTGATTTCCTCGTCATCTCTTGCTTTGGTCTTGCTACATGTAGCCAACCGTTGTATATTGTATTGTAACCAAAGTTTCATGTGCGTAAAACAACATATTTTTCTTAAGTGTATATATTTTGGTTCAATTTTGTTTACACTATTCAATTTCATTGTAAATCAACCATTATGACTTCCTGAACTTTAAGTGTTTTTAAACCGAATAAATAAACAAATAAATAACTCTTCAAGCTAATCTACAAGGTCCAAGTGTCTGGATTGTGCAGGTATATGGATTTCACCCAACTGTTTCAAAAGAAACGCACTGGGTTCCTAACATCAGGGCTCTACACTAACAGGTGCCTGGGACACTTCGTTGCCAAAAATCTAAGCCAGGAACCCCCATATTTTTTCAAGATTTTCACATAGGGCTTCTACAAACAGACTTTACAATTATGAATCCAGGGCCCTGTCTTACAAAGAGATACAATTGATCCAAATCAATCGCAAGTCCTCCAATCAATCAAGTTTGCGATCTCCTATCTCTTATGTACATAGTTGCATCAATCAATCGCAAATAAGTTGTGATTGATATCAACTCTTTGTAATACGATGCCCAGACCCCTTAAAAAAGAAACTTAGTGTGGAGCCCTGCCAACAGGCATGGGATACGCCTCTCCTACATACAGTGGCATTATTTTACATCCTCTCTGAAGGACGAGATTAGACGAGATACAGATTAATACCTCAGTCACACTGCAAAATTTGTGATCGAGGTAATGTACATTTTTATTGGTCTTGTGGGTGTGACTGGGGGAGGGGGTATTGACAGCTCACTTACCCTAGCAGCCTTCATCTTGTACTCTGCCTTGCCCTTATCACTCAGTTGACTCCATCTCGTACTACACTGCAACATTTTCTCCTTGGGTGAGACGTCTTCCATTTGCTTGAGCATCTCAGAGCAGAATAAACTGTATGCAGTCCTGTGTAAAATTGCAAAATAAGAGACTCTTCATTAACTTCAAGAAGGTCGGCCTGCTTTTGCTCTTATAAATATATATATTTTTAAAACTAAATGCTATTCATGGTACAAGTGATTGATAAATAGAACACTACCGTTTTGACGGTTTTTGTTCTTATAGGAATGTCAGTGGACTATGGTTATCAATTGGACACAGTGTACACCCCAAAGCATCATCAACATCAGTGGGAAATACTTAACTCCATATCTGCCCACCTTTCCAAGGAGAGAATCTGTTATTCACTGTTTTCATCATCATCATCATCATCATATGGTTTCAATTTATTACCGCCACACTTTCATTACAATATTTTACATCATCAAACTCTTTTTGTAATCTACAACATTTACTTTGATTATATTTATACCTAATTAGTATTTAGGAACTCAACATCTCCCTTTCTGTTTCACAAAGATCCTAAGTCAAACTTAACTCTAAGTTGGACTTAAAGATTATGGAGAGCCATTTGTAGCCTTAAAATAAAATATATTCGAAAGCGAAAATTCAAGTATTTCAGACTTTTTATCCATATCAAGCATGAAATCACCTTGATAATAGAAAATATGAATGATTTTAATCAACATTTTATGCCTTTTAAAATAACTTTTACAAAATATTTTCATAGATGCTAACGGCTTTCCATAACTGTTAAGTCTAACTGAGAGATAAGGTCAACTTAGGATCTTTGTGAAACACCCCCTGAACTTCTACACAGATGTAAACAACAAAAAATGATTTCTTACATGGGCGGTTTTGATGGTCTCCCCTCCTGATGCTCTTTGATAAAATGCTCTTTCTTAGTGAGGAGAGGTTTCTGATTGGTAGGGACCTTGAAGGCTGGATGGTTCTCTATGAATGTTACCATTTTTTTCTGTTGAGTAAAAAAATCATGAACTAACTAAGACCTTGAAGACAAGATGTTTTACTGTATAAAATAAGATTTTCATAAGCAGAAAATTTCAAAGTTCTAGGAAAACAGACTTTGTGGTACTTGCAATACATATTTGCACATGTATTGCCAGCTTGTTTGGTCAAATTTGTGATCCTACAATTCATAAAATTCATGAAAATAATCAGTGATACAGTATTACCAGGGATGCCAACCTTTCAGAGCACAAATCAGTAACCATAAGGCTCAAAATCAGTAATTTGGGGAATAAATCAGTAATTTCCTATGCGGCGCCATGAATCTTAAAAGAATGGCAAGCGGATCACAACACATAAGTTTTCAATGAAAAATTGGCTTCTATTAAGAGAATACTTGATAATTTTCCATCTTTCTCATGCAGCGAGTGCTGGATGGCCACCATACTGTACAGCACTTGCTACGATAGATCCCTATGCGCAAAAAAAAAAAAAAAAAAAAAAAACAAACATATTTTTTAGACAACATTTTGTACTGCCGTAATGGTCGTTAATTTCCGTACCAATTACGGGAAATCCGTACTATCTCTGTATTACACATTTTCCAGTATTCTCTGTGTGCAGCAAATTGGATAATCGTAAATTACAATGTTAAAAAGAGAACTGTTACACTCAAGCTACGATCTGTGAGAAAGAGTGATGCTCCAAGAGCTACAAGGCATGTTTTTTCTCATGTTGATATCATTGAATATTAAATCAACAAAAATACTTTTTAAGAAGACTCGGGTCGAATGAGCTGGAAAGCAAAAGGTATTTGTAAGTTCATCTTTGTAAGTTCATACGATAAACTGGTTGGCAGCTCTGTAAATGGGTCATGCAGCCGGGCTTATGTGAAAATCATACTTTTGTAATACAATACGGGAGAATCTTCTTTCTGTACTCACGTCATAGTTTGGTTTCTCTGCAATGGAGGCAAGGATCCATTTCATCCTCTTGCGTTCTGATAATGGATTCCATTCCTGCCTCATCTTAGACTCAGCTTCTCCTTTGGTTATCTGTTTAGAATGAATGGGTACAGAGTGGTGTTAGATGGACTATTCAAGACCAACAAAAAAAGTCAATAATGGGCCCCTGTTGCATAAAAATGACCGTTGATGGTAACTTTGCCATCAATGGCGACTACCATGGTAACAGGGCTCAACAGTCAATCAAAATCAAGGATTCCATGGTAGTTACTATTCATGGCAAAGTTACCATCAATGGTAAGTTTTGTGCAACGGGCCCTGGTCATTTGCTGCAGCCAGTGGCATTTTCAAACAGCATTTACATAATTGTAACTAAGGCAGTTTTATGATTCTGTTCTTACAATTTATGTATGATGTCCTAATCATCAGGGGCCCGTTTCCCAAAACCGTCATCAGTCTAACTTCTTGGATATCCCATTGGAACGTGTGTTATAGAATTAACACACATTTCTATGCAGAGCTGCCAACCTTTGGAAGTACAAATTAGTACTCAGCACCTCCAAAATTAGTATTTTACCATCAAAATTAGTATTTTTCAACCGGCCTTCCATCACCTATTAAAAACCTATTGATGTCGTAACGCAGCGCAAATGCATACCGTAAAGACCATATTTTACTCATACATTTGATGTGAAACACACCAAATAACCCAACAAAAATTAACCCAGAAGAAAGAACGAGGATAAATACTGTTGCAAACTGTGGAATAAATCAGACATACCAACACCAGAGATGCCAACTTTTGGAAATCAGAAATAGGTCTAGGGAGGATTTGAAAACGACACCAAATAATGTGGGGTTCTAGATGCTCTCTGGTGCAATATGAGCCTTATTTTGGAGCATTTTACATGTGTATTTAGTTAAATAATTCCCATTAAAAAAAAAAAAACATACAAATTGTACAAAATGCATGATGAATACCTCTTTCACTTTCAGACTTCAAAATAGATCTACAGCAGGTCTACTGGATACTGTATTCGGTCTTATACATGTACTTCTGAGACCATTTCTTGGTCTTCTTTTGCTGATTTCGCTATTCCTTGTCAATATCCACGCATTGTTTGAAACTTTGAATCGTCCTTCGATGTTCCACCTCGCGACTCGACTATCTTCAACTCCAGCGTCCGCTCACACATAGCGGCGCCGGGACCGCCGGCCTAGTCTGCAGTGAAATCCCAGTAGGCATATCGCATGCAGCTGCAAAATGCAAGATGAATTTCTCTTTCAGACTTCCGAATACACAGGTACTGGATACTGGATTCGGTCTTATAGTACTTCTGTGAACATTTCTTGGTCTTCTTTTGCTGATTTCCCGCCATTCTGTGTCAATATCCACGCATTGGTTACGCCGAAATGGTCCTTCAATGTTCCACTGCGCGACTCGACTATCTTCAACTCCGGCGGACGCTCACACATAGCGGCGCCGGGACCGCCGGGCTGGTCCGCAGTGAAGTCCTGTTAGTCATATCGCATGCAGCTGCAAGGTATGCGCGCTGCCGAGTCAATCTTTCGCTGCTCCTTATTTTGTTTGCTTTTACGTAGAATTTGGTAGCAGCGAACATAGTTGAATTACTACATGCTAAAGTTAGCAGACGATATTTCTCATGAATTCGGACTTTTGGAAGGCATTTTCGTATTTTCGTATTCCCTTCGGATTTTCGTAACAAATACGAATTTTTCGTAACGGTTGGCAGCTCTGTCTATGGGATGTCCACGAACTTAGACTTAAGTTAAACAAATATAGGGTTGAATCGATTGATTAGAGGAAATAAATTCCGCTCATACCTGTGGATTTTCAGTGAGCAGCACTGCGTGTCTCTTCTCCGAGTAGAGCTTGTATGGGGTAGGGAGTGGAGGGGGCTTGGATGCCCCTCTGCATGCCTTCAACTGAGCTTTGTAGTCAGGATGGTCATCACTGAAAATATCAAAGCCAAAATACATCAGACAATCTTGTTACAAGAACTTGTGAGTCTTATACTTTGAACAATCACAGCTCCCGGAATGGTATCCTCAAGCTGACAAAAACTACTGCTATATCCATAGATATAATCCATGATGAACACAAAATTGTCAATATTTATCCGTCAATATGTTATCAGGTATAAAATAGTTTAATCTTATTCATCATTCAAAGACTCTCCACTCTTTAACCTTGATTCAATGTGTCTTCCTAGCTGAAATAATTGTTATGCTTTGAAGCCTTTCATTAACTTGGCCTTGTGTCATTGATGAGAAATAAAAACAAAATAGACATTTTTTCACCACAGCTTCCTGGAATTGCAATAAATGTGTAAACAAAAAATTAATGTTTGACTGCAATATATAATGAGATGTCTAAAGAATTCTGCCTAAACCATAACTTCATGCTGCTGATTTACTGTACTTTTTCTCCATTGAAATTGATCTTCCTGATAAGATTATGACTTGCAACCTAAAATGTCATCCCTCTTGCCACAAGGGTTAATTTGAAATACATTATATCATTTGTTTTACCATGAGAGATTCATAATTGTGCAATACTCACTAAAACTTCTCCATGGCTTGCTCATATGCCCTTGTCTCGATCTCATACCGCTGGAAATATTTATTCTGCAGAAACAAGGGAGAGTTGAAGCAAAAAATTACACAACCACCAGTCATATATAAAAGGTCTACCATGGAATACTGTTATTCTTAATCACACCTGTATCCTCTGAATTTCCAGTCTCAATCTATCCTCACACAATGATCTCTAGGTTATGAAAATTTGTATTTTAATAACTAATCATTTTTTGGGGGACAACTTATTAAAGGGATGAGACAGAGAAATTCCTCGAAAGGGGGCTGTGCCTCCCTTCTGCAGAAAACTTAAGAATAAATTTACGTACAAAGACACGTTTTCCTTGCATTTAAATTATAAATTTGGGAAATTTTTGTTACCCCATTATAACATTGATCATATGAGAGAATTTTTTTTTTTTTTTTAAAATTTACCTTCCCCCCCCCCCCCCCCCGTCTTAAAATCTCAAAATCGGCTGTTATCATTTGTAATAATCTATATACTTTATCAGTGACACAAAATGAGCATGGTACAAAAGCACAGAGGGAATAATCAAGACTCCATGCAACAAAACGTGGCGTAACCATCTCTCTAAAGTAGCTATTAAGCCTGTGCATAAGTGTGTATTTTGGTAGGCGTGTACAAGTCCTGACATACGGTGGGATGCATACACGTGTACACGGTCATGTTTTTCACGACTTAAACTTCAAACTGCTCTCAATCCTCACTCTATTCCATCCCCCTCATGACTTTGAGATACATTACATGTATCACTTGCTTACTCACAATCCAGTGCCGCTCTCGTTTCACACGGGATGAGGAGAAAAAACACAACAAATCTAACACTGCCCTTATCGTAAAACAGCTCTTTATCCTATCGCACGGACCCACTCTCTTCTCTCTCTCTCCCCCCTCACCGGCACCCGGGCCATGTTCAAGTATCTCTGCTAGATGGCGCGCTCTCACCCAATCTGAAGCACGTAAACAGATTTGTGGTTCACTCCAGCTGTTTATGCATCCACGATTTCATTCGCTCAGCCTCATACCTCTGTTGTGCATGTGCTCATGAAGACATGAATATGCATATTGAATTCTGGGAAAGCACACCTATCTTGTTACCTATCTGCGCGCACCAACCCTCGATACAGTTGCGATCTACACAATTTCTCTCACTTGTCTTGCGTTTGCCGTTGCAACTTTTGTGTACCCTGTATGTCTAGTGTTGACCTCGGGCAGAAGCACATTGCTAGCAAGGTTTGTAAGTTATTGAAATGATTTTAAGAAAGCGTGGTGTGTCTTACTTCAAGTATGTTTGTAAACTTTGTAGGTAAAGACTAAGATTCATATCCTTTTCACTCAAACACAAGCTGCATCTTTACAGACCAGAAAACCTCACTTCACATGGTACACGTGTAGTTGTCGAAGGGACGAGTACACGGAACATCCGTCGCAGGCTTAGTAGCTATGAATGAGACACTTCCGCCAATTACTGGAAACTTACCCTTTTACCACTTACCCTCTTCTTCTCTTGTAACTCTTTGAATTTGATGGAGAGCATCTGTGTGATCTGGACCTGAGACATGGTGGAATGCTTCTCCTTCATCTTCTTGTTTTTCTCCTTGTAGAACATGAAGAACGGTGTCAACGGCTTCTTGGGCATGTCTGGATGCACCTGCAAGAGTTACATAAGTAAATACATTGAAATAGGAAATCACTGTTATTTTGCTCTGGTTAATAATAATAATAATAGGCATTTCTATAGCGCTGTCTATCTAGATAATTCTATTCTGAGGTGCATTTATTATTACCCTGGCTTTAGCCTAGCTGCCATTACAGCGCTCCAGCATTTCAAGGAACTAATTCCTGCCAGGTACCCATTTACATCACCTAGGTTGAGTGTGGCAAATGTAGATCAATGTCTTGCCAAAGGACATTATTTCGCGACGGGACACGAACCACAGACCTTGTGATCAGTTCTTACTGACTGTTATGAGCCAGAGCAAAATAACAGTGATTTCCTATTGAAATAAATTCATTCGAATGGTCATATCTCAGCCGATACTTAACATATTCAATTATCTTTCAATATTTGGACATTAATTTTTATGCTCTTTCAGAAGATAAAGTTCAAATTTGGAAACTCTCTCAGGGTTCTTGTTAATAGCCGGCAACCGGCTATTTTTTCCGGCTGTAACGGCAATCGTAGCCGGCTGTAAAAAAAAAAAAAAAAAAAAAAAAAAAAAAAAAAAAAAAAAAATTATGCATTGTGAATTGAATACCCTTGCTTGTGACAGTTTTTTAGTGTGAAAACTATTTTTTCTTTTTTTTTCATTGATAAAAATAATAGTCCTAGTAGCCTACTTTGTCTTTTCAATCAGTGTTACATACACACACACACACTAATCATATTCATGATCTTTATCATTAAACTATGGCTCATACAGTGTGGTCATATCTTCAAAAATAAGGCTAAGATAGTACCAGAGAGCATCTAAAACCCTAAAGCTTCCAGGGCCCTTGGGCGGGCCCTGGACCCCGGCCGCAAGGGACTTCGCGCTTCGCGCTCGTGATGTGCGCTACGCGCACAGAGATTTTTCTTTTGCAATTTTAGTAGCCTCCTGTAAATCATAAATAGCCTGCTATCAGAAAAATTAACAAGAACCCTGTCTCTAAAAAAAGTTTTTTGATGACGTCACACTTGACCGCTCTATAGGGAAACTACAGCTTCAATCAGGGATGAAGCTCAGGCACTCTATTCATCATTACAGCCTTAAGGGGGTGTTTCACAAAGATCATAAGTTGAACTTATCTCTAAGGTGTACTTAACAACTATGGAAAGCTGTTAGCATCTATGAAAATATTTTGTAAAAGGTGTTTTAAAAGGCATAAAATGTTTATCGCAAATCCTTCATTTTTTTCTATTATCAAGGAGATTTCATGATCTTGATGTGGAATTTATAAAAAAATCTAAAAAACTTGAATTTTCGCTTTTTAATATACTTTATTTTAAGGCTACCAATGGCTCTCCATAGTTTATAAGTCCAACTTAGAGTTAAGTTGACTTAGGATCATTATGAAACACCCCCCTGATCTACAGAAGACACAATCTGTGACATCATTCAGCGGGGAAGATCTTACCAGTTTCTTAATGATGTAGTTTGGAGTTTGGACCAGAGCTGCTGCCTCAAGGGCAACATCTGCCAGGGTTTTGTACTTTCGGATCTAGGAGATGAGAGAGAGAGAGAAATAACGATAAATGGTACTTCAACTCAAAGCACTTCAATTACATATTTTCTTGGCAAGTCTAAGCTATATGATCATCTGTACTTATCCAATACATAGATATTACCACGAATGTAACAAAAACAAAATTAACATTGGGGTTGTGTGTCATTCCCCTTATCATTTCGTCTTATTTATTTGGTCCAAGCCCTAATAGAACTGTCAACTGCCAACAAATGTAAAGGAAAAATACATGTACCTTCGACTTGCACTAAGTAGAAATAAGCCATCGTGCCTCATACTACAATATTACTTGGTACTGAATGGTTCACAAAATGACCAAATAGCTGGGATTTGTCCTACAGTCCAAACATTTACTACTGTACAATCTTTCAAGCTGACCGAAAGAAAAGTATGATTTAAGAATGATAAACCATTACCTCTGCCTGTATGCTGTTCCATTCATTCTTGCATTCCTCAGCAGTGTAGATACCAAACTCGACCTGTTTCCAGTCCACCTTGGAGACCCTGGACTTGTAGGACTGGTTGTCCTTCTTAGGGGCCTGTCTCTTGATGCTCGCGATCAGGGTCAGTCGCTCTTGAAGCATGAATTTCACACCTACATGTCGGGTAGACATAAGAATAGGAAATGGGTCAAATGAAGGAAGAAAGTCCAAAGAATGCCTAATTTCTCTATAATGGCGGCTCAGCTAAAGCTGGGATATGATCTAAGCGAAGTAGAGTATATTACATAAACAGATATACATGTATTACTGCTGTACTACTACTGCTACAACTGCTACTAGTTCTACTACTACTACTTCTGTGCCTACTACTATTACCAACACCGCTACTTCTACCACCACCACCATCACTACTTACCACAGCCGCCATCACCACCACCACCAATACTACTACTGCTACTACCAACTCCTATTTCTACTATTAACTGTTAATACAACACTACTACTTTTACCACTACCACTAATTCTATTACTTCTCCCCTCCTCCCCCTATCCACCTCCTACTGCTACTTTTGCTATGACTACAACTACCACTACTACCACTTCCATTTTATTATAGTAATGAAACTGATGATGATAATGATGTTAATTAAAAATGATTAACAAATGCAACTGGCATTCTGGGCAACTTTTCACAAAATACTCAATAGAATACAAATATACACTGCCTTGAGAGGTTCTGGTTAAAACTATGCGCAAGAGGTGACTCAAATGGTACTTTTGGAGTCACCGAGGCCCATAGTTTAACCAGTACCTCAAATAGAAGGCATGGTATATTTGTTTTATATCTTGCATCAAAAAATTATTTAAGAAAACAAAACCAAAAAAAAAACAAAAAATTGAAACAAAATTTAAGAACAAAAAAAATGTCAATTTTATCTAAAATTATTTAAAATATTTTGTTATCGTTAAATTAAGATTTGAAGAAAAAAAATTGATTCAATTAAAGAAAACAAAAATCACATTTTTTTGTCAACTCCCAAATAGTAAACCAAAATAGTACTCTCATATAGTACTTTCTAAAAATAGGTCAAATATTTCTGGTCATGTGACGAGCTCTCAACCAATCAAAAGCCAACAAATTTTTGATGCAGGATATAATACAAGTTAGCGGGCAACACATTGAAATGCTCATCAATTTTGACACATGAGTTTCAATGGGATGTTGGTAAACTTGTACTTATGATGGTTTCATAAATAAGTACATTGGAATAATTTTGATTGATCAATGTCAAATTAAAGGTACTATTTCACTTCTTTTTAAAAGTGAAATTGACAGTGGTTAGGATATGCCAAGGTCTGGTTTTAATTGCTTGAAAAGGTTTACAAAATATATATGCAAATATATGTTCCTTTCTGCTTAATTAATGGATTTTATGGACCTAGTTAAACACCTGGAAGATGAATAGCAGTCAGGAGTGAAAGCTCAAGAACATTTAAAAAAAATAAAAAAATCATCAAACCAAACCAAGAAACAATTTGTCTTAAAAAGACAAACAATACCAACATGGCATAAAATATGGCGCTTCACACACAAACACACACATACAAAAAATCACCCAATGACAACTATCTAATAAAAATGAAGACAACATTGTATTATTCTCAAGAATATAATGTGAAAAAAAAAAGTTTTTTCTAACCCTCTCCTCTACAGTATACTGGATCTCCTGAGCACAGAGTTATAACATTGTGTTGAAGAGTCCCTTTAAAGATTTTCTAAGGTACTACTAGAACTATTTGTACACCTGTTTGCAAAGCTGGAATGACAGCACCCAAGGGAGGATGGCATGGGGAGGGTCAAAACATTGTTGCTTTCTGAAACTATTCATTGACATATTTATTACCCCTGTGAAAAAGACTGTCCTCTTGGTATTTATTTTTTTGAAATTTCCCAATACCCTAAACTGTATTGGCAAAATGTCTGTCTTAGTGCCTACAATTGCTTTTAAAACCAGTTGTAAAATCTCTGGGGAATGGCGAAGTAAGCAGAGGCAATTAGGTGTACCACTTGTCCAATTAGGCCTGTCTTCATCAGCTCGAGATTGCCCTGCTATTTCAACTATCCCGATCGCAAATTATCCAGTTAGTTTGCATCTTCATCAGCCCGAAGTTGCAATTAGCGGGATATTTGGTCGGGATATTCATCCCAAGATATCTTGGGATAGTTTGCAAAATATCTTGCTTTTTGTCCGGTGCGTCTCGCACTATGCGTGAACGCTGAGCAAAATATCTCGAGCTAATTTCTTAAGGTCGAGTTTCTAGTGTCTCTGTGATAACTACTCTCTTACCATTTTCTACCTTGACTTTCTTGACTACTGTTTCTCCTTCCTCCACCTCCTCCTCGTCTTCCAACTTGCGTTTCTGATTTGCACCTGGAGATATAAAATAAGGACAATGGATGTAAAATAAGGACAATGAATGTAAGATAAGGACAATGTATGTGGATTGAAATCATTCATACATGATTCTTGTCTTTGATTGATTGCGAAACATGTCATGAGTAATTAGCCTCAATAGGAATATTTCTTGTCACATCAAGTGGCACTAGTTGTCTAGCTTGCCCACCCCCCCCCCCCCCATATTTTAGGATGATATCACCCATAGGCAATTCATGCTAAGTTTGATAACAATGAGCCAAGCATTACCTCAAAACCGGTTTGCAAGCAAAATTAAGATTATTAGACTTTAGCACCAAGTTGTAACTTAATAATTTTATCAACAAACCCAGACCCAATTTGCAAAAAAAGCAAGGTTTTGTTAACAATCTGACAATGACATCTATTTATCTAATGACCACTATTTTATAAAGTGCCAAAGTGGTGTCAAAATCCTTATATGAACATCACTTCAAGAAAGCTATTATTAGTAACAATGTCTAAACAAGGACAATCGTAATGTCTATGCAATCATGGCCATTGACCTCTGACTCCAATATGACCTTTGACATACATGAAAATGTATCAAAATAAATTAAAAACCAAAACAAAATGTAAACTTTCATGATTTCATTTTGATTCCCCCCCCCCCCCATGACCATGCTATCCCATACAAAAGATGATTCTTTATTTTTTATGTTGTATTTGTTGATGTCCCCCGTCATACAAAACATATATTTGATATATTAAATTACAAACTTTCAGAAACAACATTAAAAAAAATTAAAAAAACGGAGAGCAGCATAATCAAGGACAGAAGAACATATCCAAGCTAGTATTAGAAGTTAAAACAATCAAGATAGCAAATATAATACAGAAATGTAAAATTGATAGAAAAAAATACTTAGCAATTGAACAGAACATTCTATCTTCTTTTACAGTTGCTACTGCAAAAAAAACCCAGAATATCTCAATAGTAAACAAGGAAATAATAATGCATCGAATCATAAAGATGAGGAACAGTTTCAACACTATGGAATGGGCATACATCCAAAGATTTTGCCGATATCTACCTCTACAGGAAATAGACAAAAGGAGGTTGACAATAGCCTCAAGAGAATACAGTAACAATATAATTAACAGAAATCTGATGAGACTAGCCAATCAATATTAAAATTCATCGCAAAATTTGTAAGGCCATTAACAAAAAAAAGTTCATGTTTAGCATCCCCGCCCATTTTTTTTTTTTTTGGGGGGGGGGGGGGGGCTGCCTCCTATTTTTTTTTTTTTTTTTTTTTTATGAATAAAAACATGAAAAACATACTGCTAAAATGATTAATTTCGGATTTTTAAAATATTGCTGGTGGCCATCTAGAAAAATAGCTGACTGGCAGGGAAAATGTACCAAGTGACCATTTTTGAAGAAAAAAAAGGGCCTCCTTTCCATTTTTTTTAAAAGGCAGGACGCTAAACATGTTTTTTTTTTAATGGCCTTAAGTAAACCTTTAAGAGCAGTTAATCTTGATTAAGTAAAGAAAACAAAGGAAAAATGCAAGAAAAAGCCCTAGCAAGAAGAGATTAAAAAAAGTCCCAGTTGATAGAGTCGGGAGAGGAAATTAAAAAAAATTGTGTAACATATTGTATTTGAAAGGCTTGATGATTTACATTGTAAACTGAAGTGTTTAGTATGAAACTGTTTTGTTTTAAAAATATTTAAGCTTTCAGAAATGAATTCATGGACAAGCATGACATGACAAGAGATTAATCAAAAGTAACCAAACGGTGATTGTAAACAGAACATGGCAAGAAAAATTTAAGCATGTCTGCTAAGAAAATAAAGACAACACAAAACAAAACAACCAGGGAATGATCGAGTAGGGATGTAGATATACAGATATTTATTTATTTCTAACTGTTGGGATCAATTTAGATCTAGATCTAAGTGAGTCTGGAGTTGAAAATAAATTCATTCTCAAATCGAGTAAAATTTTAGCTGTGCCCCAGTAAACAGCGTGGGTTCATGACCGCCAGAACGGTGCCATCAACCCACCGCCTGGTAGACCCGGAGACTGGGCAGTAGTGACCACAAAAATAAACACTGGTCAATTTCCAACAATGTAACAAAATCTCACAAAACAACGCTAGAAAATGCATTCCAAATATTGGTGCAATGTTAACTAGGCATATATTTGGGCGGTCAAATTTGGATGTCGCATTCCGCAAAAGGAGAACATTCGCGAACACAGCTAGCACGTATGAAAAACAGCACAAGGATATTCTATTCACGTCACAGCCATCGCGCTATAGGAGTAAGCCCCGCCCGCCCGGGGGCTGCCACAGCCTGGCATTCAAATAGAAACGGCTGCGACATGGCTGATAAACAGCTCGTTCGATTGCGGCGACCATGCCGCAGCACTCCGAGCTTTCAAGCTCAGCCCGCACACAGAGAAGCCCGGGAATTTGATCAAGTCACGGGTTTCACGACCCGCCAGCGTGGGGCGACGCCCGCGCCGCTACACACGCCGCGTGCGTTAATCGAACTTGCTTGCTCATTAACAAATTCATGGAAGAACATCAATATTCCCACGCCCCTATCTCGACATTTTTCAGGCATTTACAAAAACTAACAATTATTAATGGTAGCTACACAATAATAGATATATTCAACATCGCAATATATTGCAATTTCAAACAAAAGGACGAGAAAAATGAACATTTCCATACCGGAACTTCAACGCACAAAAGCTGATGAGCGGGTTCCTATGCTAACATTACCCGGGACTTACCCGGCCATCTTGATTGCTGAATCGGCTCATAAATTCACCCAGAACAGAAAAATGCTCAATAGATTTAGAAAATTAATATGACACGAATAAACTCACAGGTATACACCATACTTTGGCAATAATGATTTTAAGATATTTCAATACATTAAGCAAAAATACGAAATTTCACTGCCCACTTACTTTCTGCGTCCATGATGGCTGTCTCTGTAACTTCTTGATTCGCCCCAACGCTCTCGGGTCCCGACCCGCTTCCTCCGCGCCCGCTTTCCAGCGCGGAGCCTACTGGCTGCATAGGCGCCAGTATCATCACGCACAGAGTGAAAAAAGTAGTACCCTACAAATTATGAATTATCACAAATATACGAGTTATCTTAAACTTCGAAAGATTTTTTCCTGAAAATTTTTGCATTACTAATTTCTACTCATGAGATCTAAACCTAGTTGAGTTCAATCGGTAATTTTCCCTCCTCTCGGATCTTAACTCACGTGGACTTTACATTAATTAGGCCGGTGTCTTTAACCTCGTTCACTAATATTTTTTTAATGTTTATTTAATGCATGGCGTGTACAACACAATGTGTGAAATAAAGCTCCAATCGTAGTGACTAAGGATGGCACCCTTGTTTACGAAATCGATCAGTAAACATGAAACGACCAATAGAATCACGTAGATTTACATAAATTAACATAAATCGCTCAAGCGAATGTGACGTACACACGATTGAATCGCGCATTTACATCGTCCGTTGGATCAGCCTCACCACCGCTCTCGCTTGGCGCTACCCGACGACAGCGGGAAAGGTCAACGTCACCGAAGTTCTGGCGGTGATGTTCGAGAACTCCTTGCAGCTTGGGGTCGTCTGCTACGCACTGTTTTTTGTCAAATGCGATGCCGTACCCTGCCAATATGACACGGAGATGAGGAGCTGAGTGAGTTAGAAGTTCAAACAGTGAAGTTTTCATCACCACCCATGCCTGGAATGAGTGTATAGTACATAGCTTACTTGGTCGTATACTGATTTTTTTCAAGATCAAGACCTACCGATGCTGTCTGTCTCTCTCGACTCTATTCGTGCCCCTCCTCGGCCTCCTGCTTGCGCCCCATCTCGGTCACATGCGCGCACGTACGGTACACCATATTGGCGTAGGCCATCCAGCAGAGCTTGAGAGAGTCATCAGGGATAGCGGCACGGGGCCAAACCTGTCAGACCAGGGGTCCCCTTGCCACGGCCATAACAAGCTTGAGCGATGACCCGTTTTCTGTATTCACCTGTCTGCATGTCTGACGGGTTCTTTGAGAAGAAGACGATGGTCTTTCATACGTGAGATAGTCGCTTGTGTACTTGAACTTGAAGGTCTAAAACTTTTGGTGAAGTTAAGAACAATGAAAGCTATTGCCGGTACTGAAATGAAGGAGATTAAGTTCTCTTTGCTGAAGAATGATGATTCAGATGATCTGTATGACTCTGTGAATTCTCTTGATCAACTTCAAGAAAGTGAGAGTTTGAATTTACCTTCAACAAGCTCAAGCTCAGGTTAGTCTACCCTCTTTCCCTTAGAGGATGTCGTTTGAGACACATTTCTGCAAAGATTTTCAAAACAAATGTGTTTGAACTTGAAGTACAAAATAGATTCTACAGGTTTTCTGCGTACAACAGAAAACCAAAAATAGTCTAGATCTATGTATTCTTTTATCAATTTTGTCTTCAAACAAACTGTGCTTGGGGAAATCTTTGCAGAAGTGTTTCTTAAATGACATCCTCTTTCACACTAGATTCTATACAATTTAACTTAAGTGAAAGTTTGACATCAAATATTTGGCGAATTTGGTGCTCCCAACAATGTCTTTAGAGGGATCTAACATACAAATTCACTACGACACTAGGATTTCTAGTCATTGTGAGATGAGATTTAGATTTGATGATTGATAAAGACTTTCTATTAATTATTGATGGTTAAAATCCATTCTCTCTCTGTTGTTGTCCCTCCGCTTTTCGGAGATCAGATAGTTCATCGCAGTCAAATTGGTAGGCTGTGTTGTAAATATACTGTATACAATAGTCCTGACCTTAGTTGAAGGGTATGGGGTGCAGGCAATGGGCATGAATTTTATCTAGATAATGAAGTGTCATCTTCAAAATAGAGCCATTGACAGCTAGTGTAGGGAAGGGGTGGATCATATGGCAAGAGAATAGCGCAAGTCAGATGGCAGAGTCTATGACCCCTTTTACACATATGTCTGAAAGTGGATTGAGGCCGCCTCAATCCAGTCCACCTCTGGATTAGCCTCTTGTCGATGCCCTCGCGCTGTTGGAGTCTCTAAATTCTGACGAGCGAAGCGAGTCAGAGAAAACGAGGCGCTTGCGCGGAGGGCCTCTTGACAAGTGATCTGAATTTCTTATGTTTTACTTTGTTTGGCGAATATTCCGACCCAGCAGAGTTCGGTGAAAGTCATCCAATCAGAGAGAGCTACTATGACGTAATATCTACCGCTCTGTGCGAGTTCCCTCCGTGAGAGCGAGACTGCCGCCTAGTTGTAGTCTGCAAGCACAAACCCTGGTCAGTCGTAAAAGAGAGTGTGCACTATAAGACTACCATATGCCACGTACGTACTATAGCTGCTCCTGACCTATATTGGTACAACCAGTAGGTACCAGTAGATAGCTGGGCTAGGCTTCTCTCAAGGCACAATGATTTTTTGATAAAGTGTCAAATTATGGTCTGTGCTTGCAGACTAGCCTAGTTGGGCAATCCCGAACACACACGTACACACACACAATCGCGGTCTAGACATGCATAATTCAGTAGGAAATCGGGTCTCATGAATATATAATTCAGATCACTTGTCAAGAGGCCCTCCGCGCAAGCGCCTCGGTTTCTCTGACTCGCTTCGCTCGTCAGAATTTAGAGACTCCAACAGCGCGAGGGCATCGACAAGAGGCTACCTCTTGATGTGGTTTGACGCCGACCCAAGTCCGAATCAGTCCTGTGATCGGTAGGTGTAACACCAAAGTGGACTCTGGGCCGGCTTATAAGCGGAAGTGACGTGACCTGTCATCATATATCAACATAATACATCTGGCGCGCTTTGCCACCTTCTCTTATGTTATTCTTTGTTTTTATCATTCTATCACTTTCTCTTTCTGTCTTTCCTTTATGTTATTCTTTGTTTCTTCTTTCTATCACCTTCTCTTTTGTTATTCTTTGTTTTTATCAACATATATCAACATAATACATCATTCTATCACTTTCTCTTTCTGTCTTTTCTTATGTTATTATTTGTTTCTTCCTTCTATCACCTTCTCTTATGTTATTCTTTGTTTTTATAATTCTATCACTTTCTCTTTCCTTATGTTATGCTTTGTTTCTTCCTTCTATCACCTTCTCTTATGTTATTCTCTGTTTTTATAATTCTATCACTTTCTCTTTCTGTCTTTCCATATGTTATTATGTGTTTCTTCCTTCTATCACCTTCCCTTATGTTATGCTTTATTTTAATCATTCTATCACTTTCTCTTTCTGTCTTTCCTTATGTTATTCTTTGTTTCTTCCTTCTATCACTTTCTCTTTCTGTCTTTCCTTATGTTATTCTTTGTTTCTTCCTTCTATCACCTTCTCTTATGTTATTCTATCACTTTCTCTTTCTGTCTTTCTGGAGCTCGTGAAAAGGCGACGTGAGGCCGGCCTATGTGTAGACACAAAATTGCGGGCCCGAGATATATGTGTAACAGGGGTTTGATGATCTTGAGGCGGTTTCAAATTGCAGGTGTGTGGCCGCCTCTGGGGCTGGCTTTAAAAGCAGACGCAGGTGTAGACCGAAAGCTTCAGTCCCTATAATCATCGGTTGTTCCACTGAGACTACGTCTGGCTCCACTAGACCTCGGTTATAGGGACTGAATGACTGCCTATGCCAGCCTGTGTTGAAGATATTCGGCTAGATTTTAGCCGTTAGGCCCCTCCCACAAACATGACAAACTTGCCACGGCCGTATTGTTATGCCCCCAAAATCCCCCGAAATGTCATTTTACCTTGTGAATATCCAATTTTGAATTAGGCCTAGGCTATAATACATCGGTTCCACTTACTAACTTGATTGATATAATCCGTTTAATGGTCCCTTTTAAGGAAATTATGGGTCAAAATCGACCTCCATGTTGAAAATCTTGCAAGCCGTTTTAAACTCTCGCTGCCGTCAATCTCATCCCTTCTAGTCTACGCCGAAGGCAAAATGATTATGAAGGAAAAACTGTGATAACGCCATTACGAACGTGTAGATGGCGCACAGTTTTTCCTTCATAATCATTTTGCCTTCGGCGTAGACTAGAAGGGATGAGATTGACGGCAGCGAGAGTTTAAAACGGCTTGCAAGATTTTCAACATGGAGGTCGATTTTGACCCATAATTTCCTTAAAAGGGACCATTAAACGGATTATATCAATCAAGTTAGTAAGTGGAACCGATGTATTATAGCCTAGGCCTAATTCAAAATTGGATATTCACAAGGTAAAATGACATTTCGGGGGATTTTGGGGGCATAACAATACGGCCGTGGCAAGTTTGTCATGTTTGTGGGAGGGGCCTAACGGCTAAAATCTAGCCGAATATCTTCAACACAGGCTGGCATAGGCAGTCATTCAGTCCCTATAACCGAGGTCTAGTGGAGCCAGACGTAGTCTCAGTGGAACAACCGATGATTATAGGGACTGAAGCTTTCGGTCTAACGCAGGTGTAACAGGGGCCAAAGACATTATGCAGGGGTCTGCTGACTCTTTCTTTAAGGTCTTGCATTAAAAAGAATGAAAGTAAACTTTTAACAGTACAGTGTTGAGTCCGTAGATGTGGGCCTAGACTGGTATTACTATTAGTGAAATGTATCAAATTTATTGCTTGGGCGGGAGTGATAAGGAGTAATTTAATTGTATGCATATTAATCTAGACCTATATTTAAAGTTCTTTGGACATTACAATTATTATAGTTTTCAATACGGATACTTTTTTATGCTTGTTTATTTCTGCTGGATGTCAGAGCAAATTAAGAGCTTTCTGAAATGTTTTCCTTTGAATTTTGAAGATTGTCATATGTTCCATAAACATCATTTAAACAAATTGCTATCTGATTCAATGGTTGTCAATGCAAGACCTAAATTGGCGAGTTGATTGATATTAATTGCATTTGATTTTTTAATTAGAGAATAAAATAGAATATTGTAGTAATTGGTATTGGTTGTGTAAAGGTGTATGAGTAGGTTCGAAGGTCAATATATGAATATGATAATGAGTGAGCCCATTGGAATTGATGATGAACAATTATTTTCTGAGATGTTAATTTTGCTAGTCATTTAGATTGTGTAACTGTTAAAGTTAGACAAAGTTGTCTGTTGTTAAAATAGATGTTCAGTAGAGGTTTTTGACATTATAAAGTTCTGAAGTGCTCACGTCACATTCGCTCATTGTCCAGGTTACTTGTTCCAAACAACAGAGCCTGTGCATGATCAAGGTTCACCAAAAAGTCATATAAAGCAGCAGGCTGGAGCAGGGCAAATTCAGTGTTTGGCACTAGGTGTGATCACAACACTGTTGTTTATATAACAAACATTGTTTAGAACCAGCAACCTTGACATCTAATTGGCCTGTATGAGGCCACACTTCAGCGCTTTATAAGATAAACAAATGTTTTATTAAGGATGTAATTTAATTAGTGTGTACACTGTACAGTATATATGTAGTATGTACTACTAGGAGGTTTAAGACAGATCCCTGTATAGTCTATAGGACATGTGACTACATGGTCATTATTGGTTGATACGAAACAGGCATCTTTAAAAAAAAATATTAACCGGCAGGCAGGCATGCGAGCATCTTTAAAAAACTATTGACCGGTAGGCGGGCATGGCTAAAATCATGACTCAAATTTCTACTAATCATACTCTTTTCACACTGGTTTTGCTTAACCCCTTTGCCTAGCCCCGTACTATCCTTAACCCCGGACAATTTTTTTTGGCTTTTCACACACGCTGTTTTTAGTCCCGTACTAGCGCCTATTCCGGAATAAGAAAATTCACGCTGTTCTCACTGCAATTCGTTAGCCCCGGATATCGTGAATGTCATGATTGGATAGTGGGCTCCTTATTTCGCATCTAGCCAGCTGCGATACGCTCCATTGCGTAGTACCGGACTATTTTTTGTTTCTGTTCTCATTCATTTGCTTGGCACCGCAATTGCGGGGTTAGCAGGAGTAAGCACCACAATTGCGGGGTTAGCAGGAGTAAGCACCACAATTGCGGGTTAGCAGGAGTAAGCACCACAATTGCGGGGTTAGCCCTGCTATTTTGCAGGGTTAGTTAACCCCGTACTATAGGTGGGGCTAGCCCACTTTGGTTAATACGAGTCTGAACAGAAAGTGGAATAGGCTTAACCCCGGACTATAGGTGGGGCTAAGACCCCCCCCCCCTTAACCCCATCTTTAGTAAGGGGTTAAGTAAAATTCTGCCAGTGTGAAAACAGTATTAGATGACTAGTTTTATTCAACCTTCTAAAGGGAGGTATATAATTCTAAATAAAACGTCTCTTAAAGGTGACACTAAATAAACCAGTTTACTAACTTTTTTTAAATTGTATGCATACTTTTTAGACAAATGTTGTTCTTGACAACCTGAAAGATGCTGAGGCTTGCTCGACATAGCAACAATAGTAATGTATTTAGACTGGATTCTGAATATTGTTGTTCATTCCTAAATAACAGGTTAATGGAATAACTCGTCACTAGGTCCCCAGGTCAAGCATATATGTTAATTTTTGTTATGTCACACAAACAGCTGGCAAGCTTTAGGGGTTGTCCAGAAAATATTTTTAAAGAAGTATGCATAGAATTAGTGAATTTTATTCACCTTTAATAAACCAGTTTACTCACATATTTTACATTCAAATTTTATACATACTGTACATGTACCTTTTAAACAAAGGTTGTTCTTGACAACCTGAAAGCTTGCCCGATTCTTGCCTTCTACACAACTTCACAAATTAACTGCTATTCTTTTGAAACTACTACAAGCATACTCTTGTTATAACCAGATCACCAATTCCAAGGACTAAAAAGAATTTAAATTAAAGCTTAGGGTTTATTAACTAAGATACATCATGGTAATTTCCATGAAATAGAAAGCATATTTACACATGATGACAACACAAACCATGCATGAAATTAGACTAGTGTATGTACATGTATTTCATAAAATGGTACAATGTACATAACAAAGATAACAAAACAACCTATACATGAACAAATCCAACAAGTAATGTAAGCAGACTGGATTCCAAGTATTATTGTCATTCATTAAAGAGATGGTTGAGTTCTGTTGCGGAGGGCGATAAACAAAATAATTTTTTGTGAGATAATGAAAAACTGAGCATCAAATTTGAAAGAACATACAATTTAAATGACAAAATCATCTTTGTTTGATCAAAATCGGTTCAGAGACGGCTGAAATATCCATAAATATAACGATTTCTAATACTTGTGTACCACCACAAATATTAGATAATTTGAAAAAGCCGTTGAAAAAACAAAATAGCGCCTTTTACGTTGTATTTCAGCCAATGGCGATGTTGGCTTTTTTGTTGGCATTTTTACGCACAACCATCCGGCCCATGTATTGTTATTTTTAATTAAATGATTAATTAATGGTATGGCTAAATTTCACACAAAGTTGGGGTCTAAAATTACCTTCATAGCAATTTTAGGTTCTAAAAGGGCACTAGAAATGTCATAGATAAAAATAAGAGCAATAACCATGCACTTTGAAGGCATTGCGGTCTGAAAACAGAACTCAACTATCCCTTTAATAACAGGTTAATGGAATAATTTGTCACTAGGTTCCCAGGAAAGAAACATCCATTAAATTGAATGCTAGTAAACCGGTCTATTGTATTTCAAAAGTCTGATCACAAATTACATAGGTACATTAAAGCCATGTTCAGACGGGGCTGACGTAGGGTGCGTTTATTGACCAATTAATTTCCTAGAATCAATTTTTTTCAAACGTCTTTCAGGCAAATTTTTAAG
>JAVYIG010011314.1:0-61762 GCA_035222895.1 Strongylocentrotus droebachiensis
CAGTCACAATAGCATTTTGGAGAACAAGCCTTGTAGAAGGATAAATGCATTTTGCTTGGATGCCAGTAATAACCAATAACAGCCTTCCTATCAGAAGCAAGTCAAGAATTAAAGGTAAAACAAAGTCTTGGTATGGGGTCATGAATTTGGTTCAAATGAACATATTGGAAGCATATGTAATTTTACAACATTCAATGATCGTTGCCGTTTTTGAAATAGAGTCTAAAGAGATGAAATTGTAAATTATAAACTCTTTGTGTTGTATAGCGCCCCTCTCAAGACTGATATTACTTAAGCTTTAAAACAATGTCTCTTGACTACAATAGACGATTTTGCTATTCCCGTTTGGAAATTACTGTATCAGAACTGCATATTCTGAGATTTTCATGGTCGCAGCTACCATGGAATGGCCTTTGGCGCTAATTGAAATATTTGAAATTTACCGGGAGCACCAGTAAATTTTGATTATTCGATTTCTCGAAAGCAGAAGGGTTTGAGGGGCTTAATTTTCTAGTGCTTATATACCATCCACAGGGGCATCCAAACATATCAAAATTGTAAATAATTGCTATCCATCTAATTATCAAAATTTACCAAAACTTTGCATTACCCTTTAAATTTCTATATTTAATTTTTAAATAGAAAGGACGTTTTTATCCCTTTACTGTTGAAATGTGGACCCTGATTGGGTACAACTTACAACCAATCACAACTCCCTCATAAGATGCCAGCAAACAGACAGCCAATTACAGTTCCCCTATCAAAAGCAATACAACTTCCCGCCAATCGACACTCTTAAAGAAGCAAGTCAGAATGAAGGTTTTTTTTGTACTCTTAACTTGTTGGAAGTTGGCTGATGTGGCTGATGATATGAAAGCTGTATTTGATTGTAATTTGTGCTTAATCACTAATTTGGAGAAACATGATTCTAGTTGCACCAAACAAATAAAGTTAATGAAGATATGGAAGAACTGCTCACTTTCATGTAGCACCAGAGAATATTTAGTGTACCGGTAACCAACATTTCGTTCCTATTTTCACGAAGTGACGGTAGTGAGGAAATCCGCACGCAAAATTGTATGCGATTTTCATTCACTACCCGTCACTTCGTGAAAATAGTGACGATTTTTTGATGGGCCAAAATTAAGATCCGGCTTTATGGTCACATTTTCTAGCTCAAAATAGTACATGATGTCAATAGGGAGCCAGAAGGGCTTATACTCATAGGGTTGAATTCACAAAAAAGGTTCAAATTTAACTCATGGTCTTTACTTTGGTTAAAAACCCCTCCCCTTGAACTGAAATACCCCTACCTGCACTGAGCTACTGTTGTGTAAAGAAACATACAGTGAGGATACAGAAGCATATATATTGCATGATCACTGGACTGAACTACATGCATGTACAAGTCTGCTTTAAAGCCTGTCATTACTAGTGTAAAAGGAAGGATTAGACCACACTGCAAGGTCACTAGACATGTGGTTATCTCATCAACTCAGCTCTCAAAAAACATTAAAAAAAGAGGATCATGGGGGACCAATGGTCACCGATTAGGCATTGTTTGTTATATAGAGGGCACAAGTAGCTACAAGTAGTGCAGTGGGCCTTTAAAATGGAGATTTACACTATGGGCTAACATAAACCACTTTTGTGAATTGGGGCCTCATACTTTAGCACTGATTAAATGCCCTTTTAGCCCTCAAGCAGCGTTATATATCCCTCACAGGTAACACCATGCCAAGGGTCGGTGTACATGTATGTGTGCAAAGCATCTGGGGAGTTTCACATTTTTCTTTGTGTTCCAAAGCTTAATCCTTTTTGGGATGCTCCTTGTTAGAGCCAGCCTGAAGGCCGATGATGTTGTTGACCTGCAGCCAGTTGCTCATCTGTGAATGTACGCTTGTTGGGGTCCGCGACGGCGATACCCCACTTAATGGGGTAGCCCTTCTTTGTAGCTACGCCACCCCAGCCGAAGGAGGCACATCACAACCTGATTACACAAACACACACAAAAAAAAAACACAAAGAAATACAAAATAAAATAACTACAATAGAAAAAACATGAACATTCTTCTTAGCGACAAACATTTTAAACAGGAAAATCCCCTTCTCCCCCCTTCATATGGGCAAAGTTGATATCGCTCCACTTTTGAATATAGTTAATATTTTTCAAATATAATAGTATGAGCAAGAATAATGTTCTGAAGGAGATAAAAGCAAAATTATTTGTCTGGACCAAGAGTAAATATCAGGGGGAAGGGGGGGTGTCACACCAGCATACTCCCATTACACACAAACACAAAAATGCGCCTACTCCTATTGTTTTTTTTTGCACCCCCCCCTTTTAGTTACAGACCTCCAAAGCACTTGAAAATTGTGATCATTTTTTTAAATATTTTCTTTTCAAAATTAAAAAAAACTAGATGGAACTTCGACTGCGCGCAGTCGAAAATGATGCCTCCGTCATAGAGCAATTTTACAAACCAAAACAGAAGAAATTTGTCAAATTCAAGTTCAATTGTAATCCATTAACAGGTTCTCAGAATATTGTGATTACAAGCAATTTCTCATATTACATATATGCAGGGTGCGGTCGAGCGACTTCCAAAGTGGGGGGGGCACCAACAAAAAAGGGCACTTTCTGAAGAAAAAAGGGCACCTACAGTGGGAAATCTCAAAGCGAAAATATACAATTTTTTTAGACATTGGTACATACCCCTGCATTGTGATTACATTATCAGGGATGATTTCAATATTTGTTTCTCTTCATACATCATACAAGATATCGCTTAAGTATCATACTTTACAGTTGGGTGGGATGTCTGAATATGCATTTACGAGCGAGCGAAGCGAGCGAGAAAAATTTTAAAGATCTGCGAGGTCGCAGTGCGAAAATTACATCTTATAAAGAGGAAAAAAAGCCAATCGTGATGGGGTTATAAGCACATTCTCTTAACGGAAGACTGAAAAGACCTTTGATAACTAACATAATTATATCATCTTTAAATGCGAGCGAGCGCAGCGAGCGAACTTTGGGGGAAATTGCTCTTAGTCGCTTTAAATAAGGGGCATGTTTAATGATTTCATGAAAAGGGGACAATTATCGAAAGGGATAAGACACTTATTAGAAAAGAAAAGGAGCACGTGTCAAAGTACAAAGGATAATTATAAGAGGTGAACATGAGGCATTTTTTTTACCTGAAAAGAGGCACTCACCTGATGAAAAAAGAGGCGTTTACGAAAATGGGAAATAGGCATTTGTTGACGGAAAAAAGGGCACCCATCAGATTTTGATAGGGGCATTTATAAGAGGTGAAAAGGGGACAGGTCCCTTATTAGAAAGGAAAAGGGGCACGTATCATTATTAAAAAGGGAATTATCAGAGGTGAAAAGAGGCACTGACCAGATATGAAAAGGGGCACTTATGAAAATGTAAAAGGGGCACTTATAATAAAGGAAAATGTGCATTTGTTGAATGAAAAGGGGGGCACCGTTCAAATTTTAAAAAAGGGCCGTTATGAGAAGGGGAGGGTGCTTTTTCTTTTTAATGGGGGCACCTTATCATAAGGAAAAGGGGCACTTATTAGAAAGGGAAAGCGGTAGTTATGAGAAGGGGAAGGAGCTCTCTCTTTTTAATGGGGGCACTTATCATAAGGAAAGGGGCACTTATTAGAAGAAAAAAAGGGGCACATGTTAAAAGGAGAAGGGGCACTTCTTACAAAGGAAAAAAGGGGCAGTTGTCAAAGTAAAAGGAGCACCTCTCAGTTTTGAATAGGGCAATTATCAGAGGTGAAGGGGGCACTTATCAAAAGTGAAAAGGGGCACTTCTCGTACCTGAAAAGAGGCACTTACTAGAGATTAAAAAGGGCACTTATTAAAGATAATTTCAAGATTTATGAGAATGGAAAATGGACACTTATTGCAAAGGAAAATGGGAACATGTCGAAGGAAAAGGGGCACGTGTCAAAAATAAAAAGGGCACTCGTCAGAGGTGAAAAGGGGGAAGGGGCACTTTTATTTAGTAATAGGGGCACTTGTCAAAGTAAAAGGGGCACTTTTCCTATGTAAAAGGGGCACTTCTTACAAAATAAAAGGGGCACTTTTCCTATGTAAAAAGGGGCACTTTTGGGGTATCTGAAAAAGTGGGGGGGCACTGTGCCCCCCCTGCCCCCCCGGGAGAACCGCCTCTGCATATATGACCCTTTGATCTTTGACCTCATGACCCTAAAATCTACTCAGTTCATTGGCTCTGCAAGATGTCCCGAGTTAAATAGTAATCCATCTGTCAGTTCTAATGATAATCAGATCACAAGCTATTTTTGCATACATAATGAGCCGTATGACCTTTGACCTCATGACCCCAAAATCTAATCAGTTCATCAGCTTTGCAAGATACATACATGACCAAAGTTTGGCAGGAATCCATCAATCGGTTCTTCAGATAACGCGATCAAGAGCTGTTTTTTGCATACATAATGAGCCCTGTGACCTTTGACCTTTGACCTTGTGACCCCAAAATCTAATCAGTTCATTGGCTCTGCAAGATACATACATGACCAAAGTTTGGCAGGAATCCATCAATCGGTTCTTCAGATAACGCAATCACGAGAACGGGACGTACGGACGGACGGACGGACAACCCGAAAACATAATGCCTCCGGCTAATTCGTAACGGAGGCATAAAAAGTACAGTGGCACATCCAACATGAAATACCTTTATATTTCTTGTAATAGAGGTAATATTTACATTGTGCCCCCCCCCCCCCCCCATTTACAGATCTCTTGATCTACCCCAGCCAAGGGTAGTGATTTTCAGCTGAATACATACCATCCCCACATCTCGTTCCTCATAGAGATCCACCGTCTGGAAGAGAGATTCCTTTGGTACACCAAAATCGCCTGCAAACTTCAAGAAATTACTAATATTCTCCATCTGTAGAATAAAAGAAGAAATGAGTCATGAAATAAATCACCACTTCTCTGCAATTTTTCCTTTTTGCCTTCATGAAGGCTGTCGGAAAACATGTTACCCAAGCTAGAATGATATAGCCTAGGGGGTCAATCCTTACGTAATACCTATTGTTCAGGGGGATGAATGAATAGATCATCCCCCCCTGAACAATAGGTATCAATTACAGATCTATGCCCATGGATATAGCAGAATTTAAGTTGATATATAGGACCAAATTCAAGAAAACTGGTTAATCTTAATTCTTAAAGGGAAAGGCCGCTCCAAATATATCAGACAAACCAATGAAAAAAAGTTTGAGTAAAATTGGAAGAAAAAAAGTAATGAATTTTTAATGACATGAAAAACTTTGAAAGTCACAAGACAAATAGGCAACTCATGAGTCTGTGACATCATTGCCTAACTCTCCACTAATTGTTTTCTTTATATTGATAATATAAATTTGCAATTTTACCACTAGGAATCTTATTTCCTTGCACCAGCATCCAAGTTATATTGATAGTAATATGTTTTTGTGTGGACACACTAATCTAGAGTAATTTGTTTTCATTTAAATCATGAAAAATGTGAATTTTGATAAACTATTTATATAAAAATAAATGATTATGAATATACAATATCAAAAAATTAGTATCAATTCTTCAAGGTTCATAAAAGGTTTTGTAAAATGTCATGCATGCAATATGATACAAATCCTATAACCTCGGCAAAGGCCCATGGGGAAATGAAGTTTTTGGGGATAAAAAGGGAAATTAATGGGATAAAAATATGTAAAGCAAGTGGTAAATATTGAGGCAATGACATCACAACCTGATAACCAAATTGGCAATTTGATTAGTGACTTCCATTGTTCCATACTTTTTCAAAAATTCATAACTTCCTTATTACTTATCCGATTTTAATTTTGTTTTGGAGTAGACTTAGCCTTTAACCGAAGGTTTAAACCTCTATACATGCATGCCCTTATGTCCAATGAAAGAACAATATATAGGCTTCTGTACGCTTATTTACATATATTTTATTTGAAGGAGTGGTCTATACCATGGTTACACCTTGAGTTAAATCTAAACCTCTTTTATGATTTCAACTCATACTGCTCAGAAATACAAAGCGTCTCCCAAGGTTTTACTGTGTGTGTCCATGTCCACTCTAGATATAAAAGGCTGGCAGGCACAAATAACTCTGTGTGAACACAGTAATAACGATGTGTGAACACAGTAATAACGGTGTGTGAACACAGTAATAACGATGTGTGAACACAGTAAAAACGATGTGTGAACACAGTAAAAACGATGTGTGAACAAAGTAATAACGATGTGTGAACACAGTAAAAACGGTGTGTGAACACAGTAAAAACAATGTAAACACGAATAACTCTGTGTGAACACACTGTCTCAGCACAGCCATTTTGCTGCAAATCATCTTGCTCTACAGCAAAGTTTACTGATTGATGTAAACAAAAGGTAAATTTAAACAAAAGGTATAATAACACATTTCACTCCATGTTTGCTCTCGTGATAATCTTGTTACAAAAACAACATTAGACTTACTTTGACTCCTAGCCCCTTTTAGAACAGACAAAATACTGAAATTTCTTTTCAATTACATTTCCAGTGAGGAACATACATCAGGGGCCTGTTTCGGAAAATTAGGCCAAATAAAAAAAAAACATGTTTAGCGTCCTGTTTTTTCGAAAAATGGGAAGGAGGAGGCCCTTTTTTTTTTTTTTTTCAAAATGGCCGCTCGGTACATTTTCCCTGAAAAAAAAAATAGGAAGCGGCCCCCACAAAGGAAGCGGGCGGGGACGCTAAACATGTATATATTTTTGAATGGCCTTAGTCTATGAAAAAACAAATGTCATGATTCTATAAGAAATGAGCTCACAGCCAATCACATGTCATGATTTCAGTACCAGTAGCTTTTTTTAATTACCGGTATTGTTATTGATAATATGTCTTATGAAAAAAAGAGGTCCAGTACCTGTTTGAATGCCATTTTTGTTTCGTTGATCTTCTTGATTTTAGGCATCTGACAATGTTCACAGAGAGTGTTGATCAAACTGTAACAAAGGGAGAAAAAAGATTACAGAGAGAGAGAGAGGGGGAGAGAAAGAGGGGGGAGAGAGGGGGAGAGAAAGAGGGGGAGAGAGGGGGAGAGAAAGAGGGGGGGGGGAGAGAGAGAGAGTGAGAGAGAGAGAGAGGGGAGAGAGGGAGAGAGAGAGAGAGAGAGAGAGAGAGAGAGAGAGAGAAAAGGACAGGAATAGAAAGGGGGAGAAAGGGAAGTGAAATGGAAGAGGAGAGGGGGGAAGAAAGACAAAGAGAGGGAGAGAAATAGAGGGAAGGAGCAGACATTACATAATTGAGAGAAGGAAGAAAGCAAAAGATAGAGAAAAGAAAGCAAACAGATTAACTATTTTTCATCATGAATATAATTTCTAGCCTTCCTTACAAATGCTGAGGTGGGAACTGTAGTCATCCCTTTGTAAAGTCTTCCTCAAATACTTGATTTCGCGGAGAAGTAATTTCCTTATTTGTCAATTTCCATTTCACAAAAATAAGTTTTACTCAGGGTTGTGCACTTCATAAGGATACTCTTAAAAACAATTGTAACTTCTTAGCTTTGCACCAGACTGACTAACATTTTTCTATACCGACTCGTAATTTTTTTTTGACAAAAACTACTTGCACAATAAACTTGAGCCCACTTGACTAAGGAATAAAAAATATGGGCAAGTTTTTATACCCCCAATCTATCATGTCGGCCTATGTTGGTAAATACTTGTACAGTTAACAACTAAACTATTCATACCCCTAATTTTCAAGTTTTTTGTTTTTTTTGTAACTCAAGAATGAAAGGTGGACTGGTTGAATTAGGACCTTTGTTAAAAGCTTTTAGACATAGGCATTAATAAATCTCATTCTCAAGAAACTGTTTTTGAATATCATGCCCCGGCTTTTACAAAATTCTGGATCTGCCCTTGCTTAAAGATAAACTTGACTTCTGGTTAAAAAAAGAAAATAAGTTCTCACTGAATCAAACAAAACTTACGCTGAATGTTCAAGATTACAAATAAATGTCATTTGCCAAACAATTTTGGTAGAAAATGTATACTGGCTGAGTAATGAGCATTTAAAGATAAGGAAATCAAGGTAAGTAGCCCAGACACCATTTGTGTAGTCCCATATACATCTTTCTGTGTACAGTGCTTGTTACTTTACTAAGACTGGGCCAAATTTATTATGATTTTGATGACTCCAGAACCTTGCAGTACACACCAATACTTACATGACCAACTTTTTCTGATCCATTCCACACCTTTCCTTTCACAATGCAATCGCATGACCAGAACTCAACTTTATCTTTAAGTTTCCCTGTTCATACTCACTTGCACAACACTACACCAGACTTGAGTGACCCTGTTCATACTCACTTGCACAACACTACACCAGACTTGAGTGACCCTGTTCATACTCACTTGCACAACACTACACCAGACTTGAGTGACCCTGTTCATACTCACTTGCACAACACTACACCAGACTTGAGTGACCCTGTTCATACTCACTTGCACAACACTACACCAGACTTGAGTAACTCTGCAAAGTGATGGGAACCGACCTCCTGGTTCTGCAAGGGTTTGCCCAAGACCTCCTCTACCCATTTCCTTGCTTCTATCTCTATATCCGTAGGATACTTCGCAGCTTTCTGTTCAGAAATAAAAAAACAAAAGAGATAACCAAAAACGTAAGTTTTGTACAGAAGTTGATAAACTATTACCATGTACATGTATAGTCGCATCAGTGATGCAACACTCGCTCCTGCAGCATTTTCTCCTGTAAAATTTAGTTAAAGAATGCTGGAATGCTCCCCAGGGAGTGGAAAATGTGCATACATTGTGTGCGGGTAAGCCTGAATCCGATAACCGGGGTAAAAATATATCTGGAAAGCGCTTAGGCACATCTTTGGATCGATGTATTGAGCGCTATATAAACACAGAATATTATTATTATTAAAGATACAGAGTTAGGAATAAGGTTACATTATTTCAGGTTAGTTTGGGGGTTAGGATTCGTAGTAGGTCCAAGGGTATAGAGTTTGTTCCACTTCCACACTCCCTCCTGCATCATTTTGGTTGAATAAAGGAATTCTGTTGTAGTGTAGGAAATAATCCCTACAGCAATTATTGCTGGATTATTGCTGTACACTGCCCTCACACCTGTATATACAGACTGTTCAAGAGAAATAAGACAGCTTTTTTCTCAAAGCATGAGGTGACATATACTGCCCTGGACTGGTTCCTCTAGATACAGTACATACCAGTAGGTACGTCCATGAAAAACACTATGTGGCTGACAGTGGCTACCATCCATTATGCTTGTACTTGGTGGCCAATGAGACATGAAATGAACAAAATGAAACATGTGGTCTTTGATATACAGTGCGTCCCAAAAAAAACGAAACCGAGAATTATTGTTGTTTTATCATAACTTCGTCACATTTATGATTAATAAATGACACATGTTTGGAAAGCTTAGATCCTCTTCTCTTATTTGATGCAACTCATATGATGCATATTTCATGCATGAGTGATTAAAATCAATTTGATGCGTGAAATATGCATTATGTGAGTTGCATCAAATGAAAGAGGAGGATCTAAGCTTTACAAATATGTGTCATTTATCAATTATAATTGTGATTAAGTTAGGATAAAACATTGATAATTCTCGGTTTCGTTTTTTCTGGGACGCACTGTATAGCCACTTTGATGTCCACTAGAATTGGAATAAAAGGCTATAAATTTGGATTATATGGAGTTTTAATGTCATTTGTGTATCAACTTTGCAACAATATCACTCTGTAGTAGAAGGTTATACCTGAACACAGGACCAAATAGTTTATGATTGACTTGGAAGCCTGTCTCTTTGTGTTGGGAACAACAGAGACGCAACATAATATCAGATATAGCTTGGAAATGGAACACACCCACCAAATAGGCATAATACAATTTTTACAATTACATTTACAACAAAAAATCCTTTTGACAAAAGAGGCCCAGATCAAAAGAAAAGGATGAATAATATAACAGGGGGAAAATTGCCTTGAGGCATCCCGAGAATGTTTCTATTTTATGGAAGTGCTTGAATATTGGGCAATTTAACTCGCTTTCCTGAGGCACTTTTCTCTATAAAGGGATTTTGATTTCATTTTCTGATTGGATGGGAAATGCATTCATCAAAATGCTGCCAGTAGCCTCAAATAGTATACCGAACTCATTTAACAGTAGTGCATATAGTATGCCTACTGGTACATGTATTTCAAAGTGGGTGCAGTAAAGAGTAAAATTCAAGCACAATTGCTGCCTTGGATACCGTATATATAATTTCTTAACATATACAGTACTATTTTAGGAGAACAAAGCAAATGTTTTTATTCAACTGCCTAATGATTTCTTGAGTATGTACATGTATGGTAATCCGATCAAATCATTTAGATATATATATTTATGCATGATTCAACTACTGATGTTGAAGACAAAATTCACATGAGTGACAGAGTAGACTAAACAAGTATCTTAAGGCCAAATAAAATAAAAACATGTTTAGCGTCCTGTTTTTTATTTTATTTTGGGAGGCCCTTTTTTTCCTTCAAAATGGCTGCTCAGTACATTTTCCCTGACAGTCTGGCTATTTTTCAAGATGCCCCCCCCCCCCCAGTAGCAGTGTTTTTCATGTTTTTTTTCTTTTAAAAAATAAATCCCAAAAAAAATAGAGGCGGCCCCCAAAAAGGAAGCGGGCGGGGATGCTAAACATGTATATTTTTTTTAATGGCCTAAGTAAACTGTGCAATAATAATAATATGATAGGATACACTATAATACTCATGTCCGGATCCTTCTTGCAATATAAACTAAACTTTATCTTGGTTATCAATCTTAGACAGACCATTCTCTTTGTTTCTGTCTTGCCACACCCACTTCCTCCTTGAACAGATGACCTGATCGTTGAAACCATGGCAACATCCTAAACATGAGCACTGGCTACTTGACATAATGAGAGTAGCCACAAGGAAGTATAGCAGTATAGCAGTATGCCAAAGGTTGTTTATGTGACTGTATTGAGTACTGAAGGATGGAGTGGCTGGGTGTGGTGGTGTAAGTCTTATTTACAGACTGGTTTGTAGAGATAGATACAGTCAAAACTTTATAAAACATGTATATGTTAATGTACTGTTTTACAACTGCAACAACCATCATTGAAAGAATATTGTAAAATCGCATGCTTCTAATATGTTCATTTGCCCCATACCAAAACTTTGCAATACCTTATGTCTGCACCCCTAGTCAGGGCCGTAGCCAGAGTTTGATGTTTGGGGGGCACATACATGTAATCGATTGACGTCCTGGGGAGGGGTCTAAAAAAGTTCAACCGATCTTGGATTTTTTTGTTGTTTTTTAATGTTATTTTTCTAATATTTTTTTTTTTTTTTTTTTTTTTTTTTTTTTGGGGGGGGGGGGGGCAAATGCCCCCTGTAACTCCAGGAAGCTCCAACACCGGCGCCGGTGTTGGAGCCTCCTGGAGTTAGCCCCCCTGTGGCTACGTGCCTGCCCCTAGTAAAATTCTAGTTACGAGCTAGACAGCAATAACCATCTGATTTGGGTCATTTCTTTAATAAAACTGACATTTGTTGTCATTCCCCAATACAGATGGCAACCCAGAGATCTCGTACCGTGGGGGTAAATTAGAGCCACAGCGTAACAGCTTTTCGTTACCGACATTTCTCCCCCGATTTTCTTTATTTAGATCTAATTTCCTGATTTCTAAATCAGATGTAAATTAGGTCGGTCTATATATCTCCTAATTACAGTTTTCAAAATTTGCTAACCTATTATAGAATGTGAAATTTTCGGACTTACTTATATGAATTATCCAATTTGTTCCTCAGAACCGCGAAGCACTTACGTTCATGCATTCGAAATATTACCCAGCGGCCGATATATTTCCGGGTCCACCTACCAAAACATAGCCAATGGCCAATCAGAGCACTCGTTTCGTGGGAGTTCGTTGGTCAAGCCGGGCCGACTCGTATGTAGCTACGGTAGCTATTGGACGTTCGAAAAGAAAAAAATAATATTCATCAACTAAAACCAAGACGGATAATGTTGACGACGAGACTTTCTAGGATTAATCATTAATTTAGGATCTAAATGAGCAAGCTATCGTAAGTCAAATAAGCTATATATATGTTATTTTTAATTAGACTCTAATTATTGTCATATTGCAGCATGTGTGAGGATGTAAAGAGTGAAAATCTCGTAGCATATCTCATTCATCGCGGTCCTGCCGAACCGAACCATTGGTTCCGTACAGTCCCGATAGGACAATCTTCAGTCTCTATAAACGGAGGTCTAGTGGAGCCAGACGTAGTCTCAGTGGAACAACCGACGATTAGAGAGACTGAAGTTTTCGGTCTAGTTACGAGCCTGTTACATCGATCATTTATTTTTAAAGTCCTAGTTTACCCCCTCAATGTGAACTAGCCTTTTTAAGGCGATCAATATGATTTTCACATGTCAGACAAGCATGCAACCACTAGCACTATGAATGGATTGATATGTCAATAGACCTTTATGCATAATCATTAAGAAAATGTTTAATTTTTTTGTGTGTAAATCATTACTCACGGAAGGAACATGTTCAGACCACAAAAAATATTAATCCCAAACTGTACTATTGTCTATTAGGTATATGAATTCCATAAAGCTTATACAAAGGAAAGTGGCTGGTCTGAAGGAGGCTTGAACAGATGGAAAAATGCATTTGCCTGATTAATGAACCAACACAAGTCAGATGTTCATTCAGCAAGCGCATTTATAGTCAGCCTGTACACCATCACCAATCAGAAGAAAGGATTTCAGTAGCTTATAACACAAATTGTTATTTGTCACTGATGACAGTTTTGTGAAACGCCCCCCCCCCCCCCCAGGTCCTAATTTTGCAGTACCGGTAGTACTAATTGTGTGACAGTAATGTGCACAATTCTGCACATGGATTAATATTCCTTTCTTGCATATTCTGATCAAGAGAGGTAACAGATCAATTTCCGAACTTATCTACTCATATATTTGTATTAGGAATGATGACAGAATTCACTTTTTACCATCTTATCACAATTGCTTTAAGAATTAAAAGACAAATAGGTACAGCATATTCATAAGGGAGTCCACCTAGAAATTGTGTAGGGAGGTCCAATGAACATGTTGATACCTAACAACCTTTTACAACATTCCATGTCTCAAAAACCTGTTTTGCTCTCTGGGTATGCTCTCATGCTGCTTACAAATGGGCTTGTAAAGTATTAGATGACATACAAATATTCTGGAATCATAGTGACCCTTGCAATACCTTTTGGAGTTGTAGATGCATGCAAAAATGATTGATTTTCCTCGCACTCCAGTGTTTTGCCAGTGATTTTGTTCACCAACAAATTCACAGTTGAACTAATACTAAGGAACCTCTGTTCTTGTACAGAAATCTTGAAAGTGAAAGTTTCTCTTACAAAAAGTATATTGCCTTTAATTTCTTCCAGACAACCACAATTAGGTCAAATGGGCAGGTAGTTAGAACTAGGATTATAGACCACAAAGATTGAACATTCTTTCCATACTGATAGAGTACAGATATGTAGTCATAAATCATAACAAGTCCCTGCATAAATGTAGGTAATAGTTCATTTGGGTATGAATGGCAGTCTGGAATGCTGCTATAGACTATAGGGCTTGGTCAATTGAACACTTCACTCAACAATGAACTAGACCTGCCCCTGTAACGTCAACAATCCATGGTCTAATTCTGTCATGACTCACCTAACAGATTAATAACCCCATTCTCACTAGTTAAATTAATGCGGTCTAAGCCTGCATGATCAATGTACCTGTACGTCATGCGAGCTTGGATATGAAACTGTACAGACCTCAATCTCACTTAGGAAATGAGAGCGGTCTAAGCTGGACCAAACAGTGATGTCATGCCAGTATAAGGACAAAAATGCAAAAACCCCATTCACACTTATGAAATGAGAGCGGTCTAAGCTGGACTTGACAGTAATATTAAAGAGCATCAAATTGGACCATTTATTTTTACAAATTTACTCAGAAGAAATTGATTTTATTACCCCATAGACAATGTGTCAACCGCTAAACTGCATGTCATGTGCCTCGGCATTCTGTGTGAAACCAAACAAAATGTCTCTCTGGAGTCTGGGATCAATTCTTGACCTTTTAATAAGAGTGTTCTAATTTTCTAGTGAGAATGAGGTCACATAAAGTAGGTTGTTATTTCATAAAGAGGGCACACCAGGAGAAGAGAGTAAAGAAAAGCAAAGAAGCTTGTCTTACACCACATATTTTCTCATCCATTGGCCTGATTGGGAGGACTGCATTCCAGGATTTACAAGCCACTCTACAGATGCAAGACTGTCACATCAAGTTTAAGGAATACCTTTTCTGTAAATGGATCCCACTTTCAAGCTCATGTTTGCATTCATCTTTTAATAAGAAAAGATGATAAGCACTAGCTGGCAAAACAGGTGGTTCAAGGACTCTTTCAGAGCTTGATTGCCGTCTACATTTTGAAGCCCTATCCACATAAAACAATATGATCATGAAAACAAAATTCACCAAAAAAAAATATGCCAAAACAAAGCATCATGAGTCTATCACAATGATTACATTTCTTTCCTAATTAACAAGTAATCATAAGTTTCAAATAAACAATCCGTAAGTTGCAAAATAGTAAACATTTTGATGTTTTCATGCCACCATAAAATTGTTTTGGCAATTACCAAGAAAACTACCTATACACTTTCACTTCACACCACATGTATTGTAGGCCTAAACTGCCGGCTCAGAAAATTAGGGATGATAACTCCAGACAAAAGTACATACAGCTAGCAATTGAATTATTCATAGTAGTAGTACAGTACCCCTTGTAAATTTGATATTTTATGGTTTATTTTTTTGTTACTCAAGAATAAAAGGTGGACTGGTTGAATTAGGGCTTTACTTCATGAATATGTAAGCTTTCATATGTCACACTCTCAAGAAAACATAAATTGGGACAAATCAACTTTTCATATACTGTACTTACAAATTACAAAACTCGGTAACGGTGTGAATAATATTGTTGTTAAAGATAAACTCCAGTTCTGATGTGATTGCATTGTGAAAGAAAAGGTGTGGAATGGATCAGAAACAGTTGATCATGTAGCATGTAAGTATTGGTGTGCACTGCAAGGTTCTGGAGTCATCAAAATCATAATAAATTTGGCAGAGTCTTGGTAAAGTAACAAGCACTGTACACAGAAAGCTATATACATGTAGGGGACAACACACATGGTGTCGGGGCTAGTACTACCTTGATTTCCTTGTCTTTCTATGCTCATTACTCAGCCAGTATACATTTTCTTCAAAAATTGTTTGGCACATGTCATTTATTTGTAATCTTGAACATTCAGTGTAAGTTTCGTTTGATTCTGTGAGAATTAATTTTTTTTTTTTACCAGAACTGGTGTTTATCTTTAACGGTAAACGTGTTTGAGTTTGAGCATGGAGTTACTATTAACCTACATGTAGTGACTCCATGGTTTGAGTTTGTATAGCTCTGAGACTAAATGCATTTCTAGCTCTCAGATGATATCAAAAATTGTCACTCAAAAATGGTTGTGGTAAGAAATATGAGTTTGAGCTAGAGAGTGAACAAACATCTCTTATATCTAGAGGGCAAAGGTCATATTTGTGCCATCCATACCTATGGCTATTGGTCAAGGCTAGGTACATAAAAAAGAAGAAAACTTGGAATTTCTTTTGAGCAAATTTGCCCAGGTTGGCTTTTCAGGTTATGGTCTCATGCTCTGCAGGTCTCTCACTGAATAAATTGGTTTGGACATAAATCACTGCTCCCAGACAGAGGTCATTTCAATATCTATTTAGAGTGGAACGAAAATTGGCATACATGTATACACTGTAAATGAAAAACACTGGCCTACATGTATATGTACTATATGTACTATTTTGTTTTCCAAAATTTGCAAAGCTTTACTCATCCCATACTTACATGTACATAAAATGTAGAACAGACTAGGAAAAGGTTTCCAAAATTACAGGTAAATTTTCTAAGATGTACATGTACACTATACAGTACATGAACCTTCCTATAGTTTAACTTGCTTATGAGAATCCCTTCTCTTTAAATTTGGTGTTTAAGAGATTGAAAAAAACCTGCAGGGTCAAGGCACACAATGCATGTAGTAAATATCTTAGTAGGCCAATCCGCTTACGTGTAGTCGTGTACATGTAATTTTTTTCACGAGCTTTCATCCTAGTGTCTCTAAGGTAAAGACCAGATATTGGAAATGCCCCAATTTCAAAAAATGAAATGGAAGCTCTTATTACCAATCGTGTGAAAGTATATGTTTTGACTAATACATGATGGTAACAATTTTGCCGGGAAACCGCCTACTAATTGATAGATTTGGTAAATTAGTTTATCTATTGGACTGTAAGAGATAAACGCACATGTGCGTTATCCCATATACATCTTTCTGTGTACAGTGCTTGTAACTTTACGAAGACTGGGCCAAATTTCTTATCATTTTGATGATTCCAGAACCTTGCAGTACACACCAATACTTATATGCTAGATGATCAACCTTTTCTGATCGATTCCACGACGTTTCTTTCACAATGCAATCGCATGACCATAACTGGTCTTTATCTGTAAGGCTTTTCCGGCTTTTTATAGTTAAATTAGTCTCTGTTTCTATCCTTTTGTTGTTCTATGTACACACACAAGTTGGTTGTATTACATACCAATATAAATCAATAGGAATTCTTAATACTAATTTTGTATGAAAATGCAACATTCCTCATCGTTCAGAATTATTAACTTGACCATGTAAACTCCAATTTACTTTCAGTTCATTGTGTTGTCGTCGTTGAGCGTGACAGTTCAAACCATAAAAATGACATACATGCTCATTAAAGATGGTCTAATTGCATAGTTTGGGTATGATTTACGACGCTACTTTTGAAAATTGAAAAGTGGAGTTTTGCAAGAAGTTATACACACTAGAATTTGCTTCGTTCTTTCGTAGACTAAATCATAATCATTTCTTTATGTGCTATTCATCTGTACTTTGATGAACATAGCATATAATCTTTACATTCTTCTTTTCTTTTTCAATGTAATACAGTATGAAAGCCTAAATGTAAAGATAACACCACACTTATCGTCCTTGTGTGAATTAGTATCGTAAATGGCAAGTACATAGCAACGTACTAAACTAATGATGTACAAATACATGTATATCAGGTAGTAAAGGCATCAATAATGATGACTCATGTTTACTGAACGGAGCGGAGATAAACTACAAATTCATTATAAACCTAAATGTAGCTCACGATTTTAACAATTGATCTGCATAGAGTGGTGAAGTGTGACGTCATCAAAAATCTATTTTTAGAATTTCTCAATTTTTTCTTCATATTCCGAAAGAACATCAAAAATAATGTCCAAATGTCGAAAACCGATTGAATATGTTAATTATTGGCTGAGATATGACCATCTGAATGAATATATGTCCTACGGGAACTCAGTGTTATATGCTCTGGCTCCTAACCATTAGGAGCCAGAGCATATAACACTGAGTTCCTATGGGGAGTATATTTATTCAGATGGTCATATCTCAGCCAATACTTAACATATTCAATTGGTTTTCGACATTTGGACATTATTTTTGATGTTCTTTCGGAATATGAAGAAAAAATTGAGAAATTCTAAAAATAGATTTTTGATGACGTCACAGCTTCGGTACTCTATACCGGTACATCGAGAATTGATCATCCATTTCAAGTAGTCTAAACAGGGAGATGACATCTCCCTGGTCTAAAGTAGTCCACCGCAAATTATCGAACCATGAGCACAAGAGGATTAATCCTACAATTTGCAATCCACTTTCTTGAAGGCTGATACACTGCAAAGTTGCAAACAATACATACAAAAAGTTGTTAAATGGAACTGTAACTGGTATCAAATTTTAAGGACATATTGAAGCACCTTCTATCAGCTTGAATAAACCTTTAGTATGTACATTGTATTATCTAGACAAGAGTTGGGTTCATATGGCAAACCATAAACTTAAAGTTTAGGTCATGGTTTTAAACGTTGAGGTTATCTTGAGGTTAATACAAACCGTGTAGAGAGCAAATGAACTTGTGGTTATGAAACTTTAACCCCCTGTCCACACACAACATTTTCTGTGATTAGCTATACCGTTTCGCGATAGTTTTACAATGAAATTGTGTGTGTGGACGCTCACTAACGATACGTCGTATAACAAAACTAGTCTAACGAAACGCAGGTTTGGGCATCGTTTCGAACTGAAACTCAATAAAGAATCACGCCTAATCAGTAATCACACCTAATTATGGAAAATGTTGTGTGTGGACAGGGGGAGTCTAACTAGTGTAACTAACTGGGCGGGGCTTAACGTGACCTCGAGCGAAAGGAGACCAGAGTGCAGAGTTTCAGGATTACTTTCTTCTGTTTATGGACATCCTTGAATTTATACGATGATTATTTATATGAAGTTTCTTGTGTGTGGACACTTTGGAATTTATACTATGATTCTTTATACGACGTTTCGTTATAGAGTTGCGGGATAAATTGTTTTGTGTGTGCACACGCTGAAAGTTTACTCAAAGTTATATACTTCAACATCAAGCAATCTTACATGGCTAACAAGATATTTATGAGAAGCAGGGGGTCTTCACTTGAATTCTGTGAAGCCAGGATACAATTAACTTTGAGGTTGAATCAGATTGCAGTTAAAATGCCTTCTTTGCCGGCTTGTCCTTTAACTCTTTGAAAAATCATTGTTTCAGTCATGTGTGAACCCTCTTTAATACATGTACATTTAGCTGTCAGTGTACTGTTGTTTAAAACTTAGAGGTTTTCACAACCTTGCTAAGTTTTGTATGAACATGGCTTGGCGGGGGCTCTATTTGCAAGACAAATACAAGGATGCAAAGAAGGTATTTAGCTTGAATAGATCCAAACACAACACCAGACTTCCTGAGCTTTTCTTTAAGAGACTTTGTGGTTTCTTACTCCTATTCACAAGCTTGTAACAAGAAAAACACAGGAACAATATAAGTTAACTATACACAAAGATGATCATTTGCCAGTTCTTGCCTCCGTGTCCTTACTCATCACAAATCCTTTCAATAACCATCATATCGTCGCTGTTTTCACGAAGTGACGGTAGTGAAAAAAATTGCATTCACTTTGCGTTACGATTATTCTCACTACCGTCACTTCGTGAAAACAAGGACGATATGTAGGATCAACATGAAATCCAACAATTTGTGAAAATTAAGTACTATAAGAGAAGTGTTATTGGGCTTTTTTCTATATACAGTATGTAGTATAAACAGAAAATAAGAATCAGGGGGACAAATATATACTTTACATGTATAGATACCAGAGGACAAATATATACTTTACATGTATAGATACCAGAGTAAAAACTAAATGGACTTAATTGAATGTCATTAACTGTGTTAACAATAATTAATACCCTTACGGTTCCTAACAGAATATATATTTCAAACCTCATGTTTTCCTTTTAATAAGCCGAACAGGAGAAAAACAAACTACTTCAATGTCCCTAACAGGTGGTTCTGTCATGTGTTCTGTACCCTGATTCTAAATTGGATATCTGCAATGTTAATATCAACTTGTAATTATATCTCAGTCACACTGCCTAACCGACTGACTTTTTGCCATTGGGGGTAATGTAATTGTTTGTTCGGTCTGTTGTCAGTCTGGTGTCGGTGTGACTGGGGTATGACTCTTATTGCCTTGCAAGCCCATGCCTGACAAATCCATCAGTGAAGGTGATTAAGGCATATATCTAGAGTGGCCTTTCCCCTCATCTTTTAGCACCGTATATTAAATTTTGAGGCTTAAAGAGAAGGTTGAGTTCTGGGAAGAGGTGAAAAATAATTTGTGAGCATTACTCATTCTTATTATGCAAGTGTGGAAGAACATCAGTTAAGACATGTTCCCTGAAAAGCATGGCTCTTCAAATGCCTTCATATTTTAAATATGCATGTAACATCGTAAAAATCGGGGGCCGGCTTTTTACGCCACGTGTTCGTGTAGTCCCATATACATCTTTCTGTGCAAGTGTTTGTAACTTTACCAAGACTTGGCCAAATTTCTTATCATTTTGATGATTTCAGAACCTTGCAATACAAACAAATTCTTATATGCTAGATGATCAACCTTTTCTGGTCGGTTCCACACCGTTTCTTTCACAATGCAATCGCATGACCAGAACTCAACTTCATCTTTAAAGGGGAAATGCTTCATCTTTATATCATGATATAAATAATCATTTTTGGTAAAAAAATTATGAAATTAATAGAAAAGGGTACGATAGACTTGTTGTCTGCAAATACTTGGCCCTGGTAATGCATACCTGCAGTCTGTACTGTACATTGTATTATTGAGTTATTTCTTCTTTGTAAATGGAGTTATCCCAGAAATTGGCCAACATATGAAAACCCAAGAAGTCGTCAAATAAACTTTTGCCTTGCTTTGATTTCCCTCTTATTCATGCACTAATTACTTGTCTCATACATTATTCTGAAATGATATATGTACTTGGAGCTATGAAAGTAAAAATGCATTTAATGTCATAAACAGTACTGTACTACAATGTATATAGTCTACGGCATACATGTTTACAAGGAAATACCATACTACCACATGATTTGTACAACATTATAGCTGTAAGACAGTATTAAATGAGGCAAACAACCTCTGAAATTGTGACATGATGAAGATGTTTCTTACATTATGGGTTGGCTTCATAACATGCAACTCATGGAAAATCAATCAGGAAAATTTGATGTCCACGATTTGAGGTTGAGCCGTAATATATTAAGAGGGAATTTAGATTACCGTAGAGCGTTGAAAACATGTAAAAGCAATAGAATCTAATTTGGAAAGATCCCTACTGTCAAGTGCAAGAGGATGACATTTATCACAAAGAAGTGCTGCATTAGAAACATTTTATAGCAGTGCTATAATGCTATACATGTAACTGAAGTTTAAATTTATAAATATAAATAGATTTGGCAAACTAGAGAAGAAAAAAGTCTTTTCCTTTCTTTATGATAATCACAGGAATTATATCATAGAGATTAAAGACCACATGCATTTCCGAAGTGAACAAATTCCAAATGAAGCTAAGGCATCTAGACCTCCTTTAAACAAAAAGCAAACAAACAAACAAACAAAAACAATAAGAATATAAAAACATATGATAATTTAATTTCACAGGTTACAAAAATTGAAATCATCATGCAGTACAATGTACATGTAGTCTTGCACCAATTACTTTTTTGTTTCAGTCAGATATTATAATAAAGGCTGTGATTGGAGTTCAGTGTTCAGACTAAATTTATATTGTTTACATTATTTTTTCAATTTCATGTTTTTAATATTCTCAACTGAAATTAAATGTATTCTTGCAAATCTCTGAACTTGATAAACAATGATGACATTACTCTCCAAGGTTACACATAATAATTTTGGGTTTAGTATTACTCTAGAAAGTTTAGCAAGGTTGGAAGAAGTGTAGACTACTCCAACCATACTTTATTCATTTCATCTTGGGAATATCATCAATTCCGACCCCTGACCTCTAGGTCGTTAAAGTCTTAAAAGGCCGAAAGGTCACTGGCAAGAATGCTCAACAGCTGTGAGCTCATTCTTGGAGGAAAAGAGACGAAAGAATATGAAAGTTTACTGCTATGGACTTCATGAATGATTGTACATTCCACATACAGTGTACATGTATGTACTGCATCAATGAGGAACACATGAAACTTCCATGAACTATATATATCGTGGTAAGAATTTTGGTTTGAAATGCAGAATTAATTAATAGATAAACACATGGTATTTCTTAGAGCCCTTCCTCCAAATGGTTTAAGAAACGATACACACAATCACCTACCCTCCTCCTACCCTCCTCCTTTTCAAGTTATCATTCATCATTTGCAAAATATGCAACTATGCATAATTACAATTTCATAAGAGCCTACTGCCTGTAAATTTCAAAACCTTCAGGCCTAAAATAGGCCACATACAAAATTTGTGAAACCAGTCATTATGATCGCATGTCTGTGTACAATGTAATTGTACATATTGTGCAGTCTAAAATAAATTATCATTACCGTAATTTCTTATTCAACTACTGAGAGTGAGAGCGAAACTAAATTTGTCCAATCAAAAAGTCATTTTGTATACTTATACAGGAAATCATTTATTTAATAAGCATGTAAAGAGTACTTCTATGTAGCAACATAAAAAAAGAATTATGGCCAGTTACTTTTCCTATGTAATCCGATAATGGTATAAAGTAGTAGTATAAAGGCCTGTGGGTTAATGTATACATGTAGTTAGGCTGTGAACTGTTGCTTTTTAGAGTACAATATTTGCGATACACTCATCTTTGACATTATCAAGTAATATCAACTTACAGAAAAATGCAAAATTCATAAGTACATCAGATATGATTGATTACATTATTTCTATGCGGTTGACTCAGAAAATAATACTACATTTTAAATATCTATACATGACAATTTCATGATAAGTTTGATCAGTGGTCTGTGTCTACATATTTTATGCAGGTCCCTGAATTGATCAAGATAACAAGTACAATGCATAGCTTGGTTCATCTTTTACTGCAAACATTTCAGTTTCCTCTGATACAATTATAAGTGATTCAAGACTTTGGGGAATCTATTTTGTGGGATACATACTTATTCCTTCAACATTTTTTATTGACCATTACTCTCAACTCTCTCTCTCTCTCTACACACCCCCTTCCCCATATATCTCTCTTGAAAATTTCCCTTCTCCCTTTTCTTTTCTCTCTCTGTCCCTGCCTTGTTATTTTCCCTCTGTCCCATTCTTCCCTCTCTCCCTCCCAATCCCTTTTCTATTATCCCTGTCTCACATTCTATCTCACTCTCTGTATTGCTTTCTCTCCATCTATTTCCCACCCATATCTGTCTATTTAAATAATTGCCCTCCTCTCGATCTCATATCTCTCCCTCTCACCTATCTCTCTCTCTCTCTGTCTCTCCCTCCCCTTCTCTCTCTCTCTCTCTGTCTCTCTCTCCCTCTCCCTCCCTCCCCTTCTCTCTCTCTCTCCCTCTCTCCCCTTCTCTCTGTCACTATCTCTCCCTCCCTCTCGCCCTCCACACACATCACACCCTAACACAAATATGACCTCACCATTTCCTTACCAATGCAAAGTTTGTTTTATGTCATTTGTTTGTTTAGTATTAGATAATTGAAAAAAAAAAATCTTCTCTTTTCACCACTACCTTATCTGGCTCGAAAGGTTTGCATTTCATTGAATGATCATTTTTGTGTTATCATTTCACACAGTCGCTGTCAATTCTATTGAAATATAAATAAAAAAAATGTATCTTTTAATGCAAGAATAAGAATTTCATTAAAAGAAGGCTGTTAAATGTTGGTGAATTTGTTTAGCTCTGTATCTGAACACAGGGCCATCATGTAACTTGACCATAATTTCAATTGGACATCAAATTTTGAGATCACGATACCTCCAGATTCTTTGACAAATAAAATGTCAAGTGTTACCAATTTTTGGTCTAAAATTTTGCTGTCCGTTTGGTAATACATGAACTAAATAGATCTGTGAAGAATATGAGAAATCATATCCGATTGCTCCTTACTGTCGCTCTTACCAGTACCAGCGCCAGCCAGACATTCACGAACGTCCCACCTGCACCTAGCTACGGGGAGATACGGGCCAAGACTAGAGGGATTTTAAAGAAAGATTCTTCACAACTCCGAGGAGATGATACATCAAAACGAAAAGAAAGTTATTGATCCGATATAATTACCTTCCTTTGGATGTCCAAGTTAATTCCACTCGGTGGTGCTCTATTGTTGCCAGGCATTTTGGCAGGTATAATCACAATTATTAATCAACACGTAGTTTCAGAAAGGCCTTCCAAACTTTGAGATAATGCAAGATCGTAGTTTTGAACTGATGCTGAGAGTTGTGTATACTTGCAGCTGTTCTATCGTGAGTACACGAGAATTGTGTGTGAATGGCTGGAGAATTTGTGTATGCTGGGTGATGGCGTGTGGTGTCCACGCCCACGAGCTGGTATTTATAAGCATTTCTTATTTCTTAGAAATTCATCATGCCCAGTCTGTTCAACGTGGGCATTCATTTGTAGGTCCATGATTTAGTATTAAACAATACAAATACACAAATCATTCTTTCGTTTCATTGGTGTATAGAGCTCATGCAACAAGATAAGTCCCGTTAATTTTCAGAATAGCGGAAAGAAAATTAATGATGGGTAAAAGTAAACTATCTTCCTGGAAATGATAAAAAATGTATTGACAATCCGACTGATCAATAGTCAACAAAACTGATATATAACGAAAATATAGTTGTAAGTGAGGTAATTTTATTTCATGCTTTTCTTTGCCAAATTTAAGTTATTTTGTTTGGTCTTCTTCCTTCTTTTAAAATTGTACGCTTTTACGACCTGCACAACATAAAATTGTTTTATAATGGTGATCTTATGATTTGTCATTCGCTTCTTCTTGGTATTGAATATTGAATAATATATATCTTATGTAATTACCTATATCTATGTATCTCTAATATGTATATTTATGTATTATGACATCAGCTAGTGAGGAGAGCCTTCTACCTAAACTCAATTTCTTTTGGTAATCCACAGGCATAGGTTGATGGTTTCTTTTATAATGTTATCGTATTTATCATTTTACTTAACTTTCTTGTATTCTTTGTGATTGTTATACTCCTTTAATGTTATGTTCCTGGAAATGAAAAGAAAATGAATAAATAAACAAATGAATGAATAAAGTACTATGCCTTTGAAAATGATGGAATTAGGCTGATGGCAGTTTGACACAATGTCTTTCAAATAAACTCAGGCTTATTTCAAACGGAGTGGCGCTTTTTATTGGTAGGCCTAAGTTTTTTTTTAAATCAGCAAAGAAAATAGGCCTAGTACACCTCTTGCTGAGCTGAAGATGATATAGAGATCAGAAATGTAGATTACGTCTGTCTAGCTCGCTGCTGTTTGGGCCTGGTAAACCAAAGTGACGTCATCAAATCGGAAAATGCTTCCGTATCATTGATTTTTTTTTCCGACCCCCCCCCCCTCCTCTCTCTCTCTCTCTCTCCTCTCTCTCTCTCTCTCCTCTCTCTCCCCCTTTCTCTCTCTCTCTCTCTCTATCCTCTCTCTCTCTTAAAATATTTCGATCTTTTCTTCAAGATCCCGACTTTCTCCCTTTCTGTTATCATATTTTTTTGAATATCTCTTCTTCGATACCTCTTCATCCCCTTCCACCCCTCCCCCTCTGAGCGTTCCGATGATCGGTGAAAACAGCTTACAATTTTACTGAACAATTAATGACTTATGATGTTTGTTTTACCAACAACTTGCCCTTGTATAAATGTTTTTTTCACTCCCCATCTACCAAAAGTTCATTCACAACTTTTCAGATAAACTGGATTTTTAATGAACCCAATTTCAGGGTAGATATCCCCCTATAATCAACCTCGCCAGACAGTCGCGTGCATGTATTTGAAAGCAAAAAAGAAAGTTGACAAATTAGGGGGGGGGGGGGGTAAATGTTCTATCGTCTCTTTCGTCTGAGTAGTGTCTGGGTACACAGTGACCAATGATGCGTCATCGATGCGGTATGTGCGCAGCTTTATTATTCACCATGTCCTTATGACGTCAGATATTCTTCAGATAAAATGAAACGGGCCCCAGATGTGCGACCACCGTCTTACTAACAAAGACATTTGGAATTCCGTGAACAAAGGACTCAAGTGATCTTACATTTTCGTTTTCATCTTAAAGTGGTAGCATGCTATTTACCTTCCGGTTCCGGAAATGAAAATCCCGATAATAATCTTTTATCATAAACAAAATATCACAAACACCAATGCCTAATAATATTTCTGACATATTAGTTCTAATCTAGTTATTTCCTTTTGCTCCATACCGTTCACGGACAGGAGCAAAAGAGATAATCGTTTTCTTAATCACTATCGCCTGAAATAAAAATAAATGGTAATAGACTTACATCTAGTGGCATCCTCCCACGCATCCCCCCATTTGAATGAAAAAGACATGGGAAGAGAGAGAGAGAGAGAGAGAGAGAGAGAGAGAGAGAGAGATGGGCAAATTTGACTAATTTTGCTTCCCGAACTCCTTGGTAAAAACTGCATGCACGAGCGCGCCTCCATCATAATCATTTCAGTGTTGGGGGTGGGGGGGGGGGGGGGCGCTAGTGTTCGAAGGATTTCACATCAGCATACCTATTTACAATATTCATGAACACGAACGCAAACAAAATAATGAGGGAGGGACTATTCAAATGTATGTCTTCTTCTCGAATCAAAACATAGTATTTCGCATTTTTTTCTCTTTCACATCATTATGAAACTTCATCCCGGTGTGCAGGGGGCGTTTCACAAAATTTGTCATCAGTGACAAATGACAGTTCTTGTTATAAGCTACTGAAATCCTTGGCTCTGATTGGTTATAAGCAAATTTGTCACTGATTTTGTTATTTGTCATTGAAAAAATGCTTTGTGAAAAGCCCCCAGGTGTAAGGATTGTCATCTCCGTAGGGACTAGTCTTTCAAAGAACGTGTTATAAAGCCTCTCGTTAGGTCGTCAGGGTTTAATTTAGTGTGTATAAAGCATGGCATGCTGCGGCTATTAATGCGTGAAATTAGTTTAATCGACCATTCATGATGGCGTTTTATAATGTGATACCCGTTGTTTTTCAGTATCGTTTAATCTCAGTAGAAACGTGAAATATAAAGGTTTTGTGTTGCTCTTATAATCAGAACATTGACTGAATTGTAGCCTTTTCTGCTTCTGCTGGATTTTTTTTAGCACGATTACAATCATTTAAGAAAATCGACTTAATGGCAACTTCAATATAAATCCGGCAAGAGATGAAATTAACTGATTGATTGATTGATTGATTTTTATTCGCCAAGGTTCCAACATACAACAATAATAAGGTTAACAGTTTAACAGGATAACCCACGAAAGCTCGAGACCTTATTTACAGTGGGGTCCCCTACTGACATGTACCAAATTAAATAATAACAAAATAGTAATATTTACAGACAGATAAGAAAAAGAAAAAGAAGAAGGAGAAGAAGAAAAAGAGGAGGAGAGGAGGAAGAAGAAGAGGAAAATAATGATGAATTTTGTATCTTTATTAGTCATGATTAATCATAATGTTGATAAAAAGAGTATCCCCTTCCCAAATTGCCTGCATCATAATTATACCCTTTTTGTTATCCTCATCATTCTTCTTCTGGGACCCTATACCAATCCCCGACTGTAGACCCCGATCGGTATGATACAAGAGGTCGAGGAAGGATCTTTTAAATATATTTGAAAGATATATGGAAACCGACAATAAACTGACAACAGGACGACAACCCCGATAACAGATAGACTTAAAAGTGACAGCCAACCGACCCCTGCCGACAACCAGGGCTGTAGCCAGAGTTTGAATTTTTTTGGAATTATTATTATTATTATTATTCTTTTTTTTGGGGGGGGCCGGGCACATACAAAATTGTATTTGATCGACGTCCTGGTGAGGGGTCTAAACAAAGTTCAGACGATCTTGGAATTTTTTGGGGGGCACGTACCCCCGTGCCCACCCGTGGCTACGTGCCTTCCGACAACCCCCCCCCCCCTCCCCCCGAATGGCACCGATTTGTCGGTTTATGGTCGTTTTGGGGTCGGGCTGGCAGTTTGACTGTATGTATAGTACTTGCGAAGGTGAGAACATTGTTTTTGCTACATTCTTGCATACCTATAATGACCTCTGTTTCGCTCTCCTGCTTTTGAGAAAAACATGTCGCGTTGGGGCATCAGTCTTTACAATAAACAAAACTAAAATATCCAACATAATTATTTCAGGCTTAACGCCCCGATATGTGTCATACATACCGGGACCCTTTAACATGAAAACATATAGATAGTGAAAGTGTAAATTGTGTCGATACTATAATATACTCAGCTAGTAAAAGAAAAGGGAAAGTGGGAAATATTTTTGAAACTTCATTTTCATTAAAACATCTTGAGAGTTTAGATTGAAAAAGAAAAAAAAAATCTCTCCACAGGCAATAACCTTTTCAAACTCATAAAATAATGAAAGCTCGCCAGCTTATACACTGCACTGATGCCCATTATAACAACACCATAATCACATTCGGCACACTAATATTCGCAACATTTGTATATATATTTTGTTAATTCTCATAATACTAATAGACGAATGTGCATGCTTATTTCAAAAGATACGTAAAACCAATTGAGAAGAACTAACAATTTGGAAGGTACTTCATGCCTCTGTGTACATGCATTATGTTAATATTGCCTTGAATATTATGCTGGTACTTGATATTGTAGTAAAACCATGAATATCATATTGCATATCCTTGGTCCACTTGAAATTATTTTGAGTAGGGTTATCTGGTTATTTACGTCAGATATAATTTATGATGATATAATCTTGAGAATAAATCGCAATAAAGATAAACATACAAGGTGAGAAAGGATACATTTTCATTTGTTTGAACAATTATATTTAGCACAAGCAAATACATCAAATTATCCTTTGGTATAAAATGGATAACAATAACAGGATCGCAAAAACTCAATTTCGATACTCTATGGCGTCCACTTTTTGAAATGTGCGAACGTGACTATGAATAATATTTCGAATCCGTTTGCTGTAGACAATACAAAAGTGCTTTTAAATCGCGCTTGGGTTGATTTCTTAAAAGTCTTTGCGATCGTGTTTTAAATCATAATGATTAATGACAATAATAATAATCACCTTGTCCTCAATGTCTTTGTTGATTCCGCTTGGTGGTGCACGGCCCGTCATGATGATTTATTTCGGCTGCTCCTGAAGCTAAGTCAAATTGAAGAGAGGATATTCAACTCCGAAATGTTCTCCTTTTTGTATACAGCAATGAAAGATCGGCCGAACCTATTTCGCTTTCAGGCCTCGCTCGTCTCATCAGACAATTGAAAAAAGAAGGTGTGTTTCTAAAATTATTCGCGAGTGAACAAAACTGAGCTAGCTCAATTGTCACTGGTAATATATCCAGTAAAAAGAGAGAATGTTGTGTCTCACGGTCTGGCTCGTATTGTAAATGTTTTTGAAATACGATTCGCGAGGTAAGGTGCTACAATGCGTATGATATCTGTTGTATCCTAGATCAGGATAATGGCGGGAAACATTCACGCAAAAATGGTCACACCCTCTCCGATCCGATCTCGAGCTCTAGGCTACAGCTGGGTGATGAGTCGTTTTATGCGATTTAGGAATGAAAGAAAATTACTATCGCATGGCTGGCTGGCTATCCTGTGTTAGAAATGGACCTGCATGAAACAAGATCACTGTTTTTGTCTTCTTCCTTGTTTACACGTTGGTGATCGTGTGCAGAGAATGTGTCGGTGAGCTTTTGTTTCCGTCGAGGTATAGGTGACAAACAAGCATATCGAAGTGGCATAACCAGATAACAGGTAGTTGTGACAGTGACACGAAGGGGCGGGGCAGCGTGATGCATGCAGGCTTATTAGTTATTATCATTGGCCAAGATTTAGAAATCACATTCATAACGATATAGAAACAAATTAGCTTCATTAATTAACCATTCCTTTCGATAATTAATCAAGGATTGCCGGAGGGAAAGTTTCGATAATCAACGTAGTTATATCAGGCATGATTCCTTTTCCACTGATTTGATTAATTTGAAAACTATGTAATCCATGATAGTAAATTCGCCGCACATACCCCCACCCTTCCACCCCCCCTTCTTGTGAATGAGAGAGAGAGAGGCGTCTGGAGCGGAAGCGGGAACGCTTGCCAGGTCCCCGTTGCTACTTGCTAGAGGGATGAATGGCCACAGACAACACGGCATGATTCTTAATGAAGTATATAATCAGGGAGTTAAAATGAAGGTTGTTACTTCAGAGCTCTTGTCTTACGAGAGCGGACCCAGGATAACCATTACATACAACACAAAAAGAGAGAGGGGGGGGGGCTGGGTGGGGCGTTAATGTGAACAAAATGCAAACCCCTGCAAGGGAGTAATGTTGAGAGAATTGAGCTTCTCTCTTTGACTAAGAAAACAAAACGAAATGCGAATCCTTATGCCTTATACCACAACAGTGGCGCATATAGGCCTACATAAATTTATAAATGGAGGGGGATCGAGAGGCAGGCACTTGGGAAGCCCCACGTCATCCTGAAGATTCATTGAAAGTAGTATCATTTTTGTCTGGATTCAAAGGGGAGTAGTAAACGCTGGCTTCACCCGTGAGGGTTCTATAACTGCCCCAGTTCACCCCACTTTCTAAGTTTCTATCTGTATTTACACATTCTCTTTAATTACCATTCACGGTCGCATGTGCTTTGAATAAGAATGGGACTTATCTCTTGTAATGATTCATACTATTAGAATGCCACCACAGTAGCAGTTGAAAGATGAGTCCTTGCAGCACTTCAAAAGTGATAGAGAAAACATAATCCTTCATAATTTTTGTAACGAGCGTCTCGAAGGATATTGACTAGAAGGTCTTGAGACAACATTTAATTTGCATGTTCCGAGTTTATAACCTTCACCGCAGTTTGATAATTGAAAAGTGATCTGTTGAATGGAATTGCAATAGCTATATTGGTTGATTAAAAGGCGCCGGCGGGAGGGGTGGGGGCGCTCCCCTTAATTAAGTATGAATCCGCCTCGTTCGTGTAGCCTACGTGTCTGGATAGGAGTCATGAGTGTGGTGTCATGCAGAAAGAGGTTTGGATAGGACTGAACGAGCTTTGTCGACTGTTTATTACCCATGCAGGTTCTTGTCTATATTATAAGCTGTATTCAAATTGATGATTCACACTATAATGAGCCAATTTATTAGACCGACAGAAGAAAAATGAAGTAGTTGGGTGAGAAGAGAGGAAGTAAAGAGCTAACGGGAAAGAGAGGGAGAAAAGTAGAGAGCGGGAAGAAGGATAGACAATATAGATAATCATGCAGTCAGAGGCAGTAACAGACGGGTAAAGAGTTGGGGGCAGAGATAACTTAGGGAAACAGCGATAGATAAGCAGACAGACAGACAATCGGAGAGAGAGAAAGAGAGGGTGAGAGAAAGAAAGAGTGAGAGAGGGGAGGGAGAGAGAGAGAGAGAGAGAGAAAGAGAGAGAAAGAGAGAGAGAGAGAGGGGGGGGGGGGGGGGGAGAAAGATAATTATTATAAAATTATAGAAAAAATCAAACAATAATTCTTGTTTTATTGTTCATGTTTTGAGCAAAGCATTGCCTTATCACGATGAAAAAAAACATAAAATCCTTTTGTAGTGAATGAAAAGAGAGAGAGAGAGAGAGAGAGAGAGACGGACAGAGATAGAGAGGGGAAGAAAAAGACAATTATACCATTATAATTATACAAATTCAAATTATAATTCATGTTATATCGTTCATGTTTGAGCAAAAAACATTGCCAATTTTGGGGGCAAATCCTTTCAAAGCGAATAAGGAAAAATTGACGGGACAAGGAAAATGATAGCTTGAATGGAATCACGCGTTGCGTGATAAAAAATTATACGGAAATGAGATTACTGGGCTCATGCAGTTGAGACCACCCCTAGGTTCCATGGAAATACAATCACATTTTGCAAAACAGATGTATCAAGAAACATTTTGGTTGTTCATTATAACGTTCTCTTCCTCCTATTCATTCTATATTAATTTTCTTTCTATGCTGAATGAAATTCATAAAACGAATACATTCCAATTAGACTTATTCGTTTTTCGTTTTCTTTTTTTCTCGAGGAGGTAGTTAAATTAAATTAAGGTCATTTTCTTCCTCCCAGTTCCTTTACATTTTCGTAGTTTATCTTGTTAATTTAGCTAGGGTTAAGAAGTTAGAAGTTGATATAATTTGTTGCGCGTAGCATCCATCCCTGTTTTATTCTTCTCTATTTTTTGGCAAAAGTGTTTTAAAAAACCCCACCAATTATGACAGAAGCAGAAAAGGCGACAAATTATAGTCAATATTTTAATTAAGAGCAACACAAACCCTTTACAGTTCACTATTCTACTTGGATTAAACGAAATAATACAACGGGTATCACATTATAAAACGCCATCACCTGAACGGTTGATTAAACTAATTTCACGCATTAATATTATTGCCACGTAACATGCCTTATACACTGACGACTTTATAACACGCCCTTTAAACAACTAGTCCCTATACGGAGATGAAATCCCCCTTACACCTGCACATTAGGATGAAGTTTCATAATGATGTGAACGAAAAATTAGTAATGCGGGATAGATTATCGGTAGAATGTTTTAATTCGAGAAGAGGACACGAATTTGATTTGTCCCTCATTTGTTCGCCTTTGTATTCATGAATATTGTAAGCTAGTTATGCTAGTGTGAAATCCCATTTCACACAGTTTTGTGTGTATTCAATTGATCAGTAGGAGACGAGTGGATATGTCACCGCACTGTGGATCACAGGATCCGCGGTTCAAGTTCCACCGCGGCACTATAATGACAATGACAAGACATTGGTATACAGTTGCCACTTTTCACCCCGGTGTTAAATGGGTACCCGGTAGGATGCGAAAGCTAATGTGCTTAGATTAGCAAGTGTGCACTTGTAAAAATGACGCCTGGCTGGAATGCTCCCCAGGGAGTGGAGAATACATTGTGTGCGGGTAAACCTGAGTTCGATGACCGGGGTAATAATATATTATATATATCTGTTAAGCGCTTTGAGAGGATCCTCGGTCCTGAAAAGCACTATATAAAAATAAGCTATTATTATTATTAACAACAAATAATTACCAATTCTATGCATGACGAAATAAATGCGACACAATTTTTGTTTTCCTCAGACCAATAAAAGGGGCACTGGCCCTCCCACCCCTCCGCTTTCCTCCCCGGATCAAGACTCCGGATATAAACTTAAGTAACTTCCTCAAACCCACACTTGAACGCCCCACAAATACCTTCCTCAAGTTTAAAAGCAACACCATATAACAGATAAAAGGGATTACAGATGACGGAAACGAAGTCAAACCAGTGGATATCCATTACAGCATGAAATCCGGAAGATGCCGATTTATTTGCTTCTGGATTTTTCTGATACAATCCTTTCGATCGGGAATAAACTCAACGTTACAGAGGACAAGGAAATCGCTTCCCATATTGAGTGACTTTTAAATGGACCAGTATACAGATAAATTCAGGAGCATATATTTTGAAATAGGGTATGGAGCACAATTAATATCGACAACAACGATTTTAACAATGCCAACAACTACAACGACAACAACAACACCACCACCACCACCACCACCAACAACAACAACATGTTTTTACACATTCCACGCACCTTTGGGTCTAGAATTTTAACTGGGAAAACAAGAAAACAATGAAGGGGTGCAATATTTGTGAATTTTAGGTATGCGAGAATGGGTTTTTATTAAAGGAAGGGGGGGGGGGGGGCTAGTTGTGTCATCTATATAACTAATTAAAAATAATACTTAAAAAATTGATTCTAGCAGTAACTTATTTATTGTTTTAATCCTTGATTCTCAAAAAAATGGATTAGCCAATCAATGAGATACAAATCATAGTTTTTCTAAATAAATTTTATACATGTACATGTAAATGATAAATAGAAATTACTGAATTCGGTTGCATTGGCAGAAAGAAAAGTAAACAATGTTCAAAGATAAATAACTGTATAAACAAGTATTTATATTTGTATTTAAATGAAAATGGAAGCTACGTTTTGAAGAAAAAAACAAGTCCGTTTGCATTTCGGAAGGGAGGGAGGGAGAGGGAGAGGGAGGGAGAGAGAGAGAGAGAGAGAGAGAGAGAAAGGGGGAAAGAGTGAGATATGGAAAAAGACCCTTATCACTAATCAACACTACCATCAGCATTTACATCATCATAGACATCAACAAACACATCTATAAGCACTATCATTTCAGCATCTGCTTTTCTATCGCCATTATCACTATCATCTTAACAATTATCACCATCCTCTTTATCTAACATCACGATCATAATTATCACAAGCATCATCACCATCAGCATCATCATTAGCATCATCATCGTCATCCTCATCAATAGCATCATCGTCATTATCATTAGCAACATCGTCATCCCCATCACTAGCATTATCGTCATTATCATCATCATCCTCAGTATCATCATCATAATTGGCATTGTCAGAAAAACCTCACTACCAATGCAACATTAATATTCACTAATATCACTTTCAAAATACTGTACATCATCTCTCTCAGTATTACAAACATAAGCAGACAAGTAACACGAATAACACCAAATGCAAGCTAAAGATGTCATGAAAACTGTACAATTTATTCACATAACATTTATAAAGTACTCCTCTCAAACATTAGTGCCTGTCTTTTGGAGACCAGCAGCTATCTTTAGTCAGTCACTTCCCATAGAATTATAAGTTGCTTCATAAATGTTGTATAAATTATCCTTCCTGTATCCAGTACCAGGTAGGAAGAAATTCCTTGAATGCTTGAGCGCCTGGTAATAATATGATTGCAGTGACCTCAGGGAGCACAGTATTAAAGGCATCGTTTAACAATGTTAAATCTGAGATGCACGGCCCGACGTGTTATCAGTTTTTGTGAAATAGTGTAATATTGAAGCCTAAAAAAATTGCACTTCAAAAAGATCATGAAGTTCCTCAAAATAGTAAAAATCTTTGAGTGACCGGTTTTACCATACTCATTTTCCCCAATAGACTGTATTGTTATGAAAACCGTTGGGAAAACGCAAAATTTGATTTCGATTTCCAATCATAAATATCTTGATAATCAGACAGGCGATCGGCTTGTAAATGACATGGGATTCGTGTATGCCCTAAAGGTTTATAATTATGATTGCAGCATGAGCGAAATCAAGGATTTTTTTAAAGGATCTGAGACAAAGTTACTGGATCCCTTTAATACTAATGAGGTTACCCTGGGTAAACAAGACATGTTATTAATATTATTATTTGGTATTAAAAAGAAAAACTTGCCAATTTCAATTGTCAACATTTTTCACAGAAACACATAATAATATAAATTCCATGTTTAACCGAATGAATCCCAGTGTTTGTTGGCCAGGCCTGTCCATACATACTGATATGCTGGATAAAGGAATTTGACACTTGCTGACATGAGATACTGTTTGCCAAGAGCCAGAAAGGTGTTATCTCTCTGTTAAAGGTATAGACCAGTTTTGGAAACGCCCCCCTCTCAAAAAATTGGAAGCTCTTATTACCAATCATGTGAAAGAATATGTTTTGACTAAGACGTGATGATACAAATTTTGCCCGGAAACCGCCTACTAATTGATATATTTTGTAAATTGATATATCTACATGTATCTATAGATATGGTGCATGTGGCGCGTAGTCCCATATACATCTTTCTGTGTACAGTGCTTGTTACTTTACCAAGACTTCGCCAAATTTCTTATCATTTTGATGATTCCAGAACCTTGCAGTACACACCAATACTTATATATGCTAGATGATCAACCTTTTCTGATCGATTCCACAACGTTTCTTCCACAACGCAATTGCATGACCAGAACTGGTCTTTACCTTTAAGTGCTACTTTATATCATTGAAAAAGGAGATGATGTCTGTCATGAAAGTGAAGCATGTGTTGTAATGAATTACATGAAAGTTTGGCATGCTTTCATGAACAAGGATGCAAACAGGATGTGGAATAATAGAAACTGATAATCGTTTTGACTTTTGAGACAGCTACAATATATCATTCATTAAGTTAAAGGGATTAATCACTTACTCTTCATTTTAAAGAACAAACCGTGTGGGCAAGGTAGGGAAGGGAAAGAATTGCTACCCTAAGCTCAACTCATAGCTTCAAAAGAAACTTACCACATTGATACAATACAGTGCGTCCCAGAAAAAACGAAACCGAGAAGTATCGATGTTTTATCATAACTTAATCACAACTATAATTAATGAATGATACATATTTGGAAAGCTTAGAGTCTCCTCTTTCAGTTGATTCTACTCAGATAATGCATATTTCACGCATGAGTGATTAAAAGCAATTTGAAGGAAGGAAACCAAAAAGACATTTGGCGGGCGGTATCTGAATTTCGAAGAAAAATTCATATTTCTAGAAAGTTCATTTTTTGCTCTTTCATATGATACCTCAATCAAGAAAATTGAGCCAGGAATAACAAAGTTCTGTTTGTTTAAAGTAGCCCTTACATTTTCATAATTTTAACAAACGAATTCGTTTTCACTGGGTGCCTGCCGTAGCAAAAAGCAGATTTGACAAAAGACTTAACTCCGTTTCGTTGACAATCAGCCATGCATGAAGACTCTCGTCTACGGCTGATTGTCAACGAAACGGAGTTAAGTCTTTTGTTAATTTCGTTCCCTGAAAAGCATGGCTCTTCAAATGCCTTCATATTCTAAATATGCATGTAACATCGTAAAAATCGGGGGGCCGGCTTTTTACGCCACATGTTCGTGTAGTCCCATATACATCTTTCTGTGCAAGTGTTTGTAACTTTACCAAGACTTGGCCAAATTTCTTATCATTTTGATGATTCCAGAACCTTGCAATACACACAAATTCTTATATGCTAGATGATCAACCTTTTCTGGTCGGTTCCACACCGTTTCTTTCACAATGCAATCGCATGACCAGAACTCAACTTCATCTTTAAACCAATGTTTGCATACGCTTCCGAAATCCACTGTAAAGGTTTTCACACCACATACCTCATTTTGAAAGGACATTGTTTACATGAATAAAGATCAAATCGTTCTCGCATCATAAAATCAGTCCAAATGATGTTTGGATATCTGAAATTTATTATTCCACCGAAATGTCTCCTTCCTCTTGCTCCAGCAAGGCTTGCTATGTAAACACACATTACTTGATAATTGAACCACGATCCATGGTAAAAGGGAGTATGTAACAATTACTTTAAAAAATTGCTTGTCATCTTCTGACAGCTAAACAGGTTTTAACTTGGGCTCTAAACAGACGCTATTCTCATTTATTCTATTCAGAGTTTGTCAAACATATGTTGAAATCAATTAGATAGCTTTTAAGGTAGCACTTTAAGTTTTTGGTAAAGTCTCACAACGACTTAACATAGCAGACCTGCCAACCTTTGGAGTTCAAAAACTGTATTCCTTAATCCCAAAAGTTGTATTTAACTGACAAAAGTTGTATTCTTAAAAATAAACACGGACTGTTACGCGGATCAATGCCTCTTAAAGTTCATACATACAGGAAGAATTTTTTTTATGGATCATTTCGTCCCTGTTTTCACGAAGTGACGGTACTGAGGAAAATCGTCACGCAAAGTGAATGCAATTTTTTTTCACTACCGTCACTTCGTGAAAACAGCGACGATTTGTTGAATATGCATGATTTTGTCATGACTGTTGTGTTCGATGAACCAATGAACATCCCCAAATTGCCAATGTGAGATGCTTGTACGATACTTTACAGGATATAATGGGCATTTTGCCATTGAAAATGGCTAACACACACAAATTACAAAAAAAATATTTAAAAAAAAGAAAAGAAAATTGTACTGTTGTATTTGCTTCTAAAAATCGTATGAAATACGACTAAATCGTATGACATAGCATGCAAGTTAATTGGGACACAAACTTCTAAATTAAGACAATTTTCTTGAGATATAAAAAGTGAAAGTCTACTGTATTTCGATTGCCATGTGTGTCTTAATTTCAGAATGTGATTTTTTAATAAATATAGTGTCTGTTTGGAGCTGGAAGGACACTAACTCGGATCAATTTACCGGTACACAAAGCCAGCCCTCTTTTGGCTCCAGACAGAAGGTACAATCTTACAGCTACTGTTTGACACATTAAAGATAAACTTGAGTTCTGGTAAAAAAAGATAATGAATTCTCACAGAATCAAATGAAACTTTCACTGAATGTTCAAGATTACAAATAAATGTAATTTGCCAAACGATTTTGGTAGAAAGTGAATACTGGCTGAGTAATGAGCATAGAAAGATCAGGAAATCAAGGTTAGTAGCCCCGACACCATTTGTGTAGTCCCGTATACATCTTTCTATGTACAGTGCTTGTTACTCTACCAAGACTGGGCCAAATTTGTTATGGTTTTGATGACTCCAGAACTTTGAAGTACACACCAATACTTACATGCTAGATGATCAACTTTTTCTGATCCATTCCACACCTTTTCTTTCACAATGCAATCGGATGACCAGAACTCACCTTTATCTTTAACAGTAAACTTAATTATCTAAAGTGAACTGCAGATCAACAGATATTATAGAAGTGGATGATCATATACATGTACATGTAGTATGAATGATCAGAAGACCACATCATTTTTAGTCTGATGTACTTCCTGTAAAATGAGCGCTTCATGATTCAATTCAAGATATCAACCGGAACCACACTTTACAAAGCACACAGCTGGTGAGTTGAGTCCTTTCAACGGTGTAGCAGGTCATATATACAAACACATTACTGGTGTAGTGAAGATCTGTTTTGGGTGGGATATAATCATTTCCTGTAGGATCTCCTATGCCTGGAAAAGAAAACAAAATGAGAAAGAAAGGAGGTAATAAATCATCTGAGAAGTAGGACAAAGCAGAGATCACAGATTATCGGGGAGGGGGTGGGGGAGGGGGGGGGGGTGGAGAAGAAGACACCATACAGACCACATGAACAATACATAACAGATGTAGAGAGGAGATTGTAAAGAAAAAAAAAATTCTTCTGCCACCTTTCTTAATTTGATACAAATCATTCACAGTGACCAACAATTTGGCAAACAGAAAAACAAAACAATACCGCATAAAAATATCATCATGATAAGTGTAGAGATCTTGAGATTGGGAAAGGTACAGAAAACGGGAAGATTGGGTGAAATCATAAAAGAAATTGAATGAAACCTGACCCCCAAAATAAAAATAAGACCAGGGCTCCCTGTCTTATAAGCAGTTGCGATTGCTATCAATCTATGTACATGACAGATAGGGGATTGCTTACTTTATAAGACTTGGCCCAGAAGTACAAAATTATGAAGCAAAACATAACACCAGGCATAACATGTCAATTTACACGGAAGACATGACAACAAAAGTAACACAAAGATCCTAAGTCGAACTTAACTCTAAGTTGGACTTAAACATTTTGGAGAGCCATTTGTAGCCTTAAAATAAAATATATTCATAAGCAAATATCCAAGTATTTTAGACTTTTCATAAATTTCACATAAAGAACATGTAAATCTCCTTGGAAATAGAAACTATTACTGATTTGAATCAACATTTTGTGCCTTTTAAAATGACTTCTACAAAATATTTTCAAAGATGCTAACGGCTTTCCATAATTATTAAGTCCAATTTAGAGTTAACTTTGACTTAGGATCTTTGTGAAACACCCCCTTGGACCTAAAGGGAAAACATGAGCACATGCAACATGTTAAACTAAAGGAAGTATGACATCAGCCTCGCCCTTAGCAATGCACAGAAGACAGGATAACAGGTGTCACATTCGAGTCAGAAGGGAAAAATATAATAATAATAATAATAATATAAAGTCCACTCCAAATTTTAAGTTAAACCGAAAATGGAAATTCTTTTTGCCCAATTAATTGTGAGCCCAGCAGCCACTGAGCAGCGCCAGATCGACGTTGCTCTATCCATTATTGTTGAAAGCCAAACAAGGTAGCAGCAACTCCCGTCTTTTAACGTCTTTTGGTATGACACGGCCGGGGTTCGAACCCACGACCTCCCGGTTGTGAGGCGGACGCTCTACTGACTGATTTAACCCTTTTCTGACTTTTTTACCATCCTTCTATTCAGAATCCACGACTACTGTGCAACCACTGCAGATCACGCCCTGCCTTAGTGACTTTGTCTATTCTAGTTCCCACAATTTTTTAGACTAAGTTTGCAGAAATCAGATAACCCTCTGTGTGACATGTCAGGCCAAAATTGTGTATAAAATACTGCTTTTCCTAAATATAAACGTGATTTTTCTTGAAAAAAACATTTACAGGGGTACTATCTTTATGCGTGTCAATATCTGTGCAAAATTTTGAATCAGTTGTGCATTTCATGGCTGAGTAATATCACTCAAATTTACCCACCCCCCCCCCCCCCTCCCCTCAGTCAAAACTTGCTCTCAGAAAGCCCAGTCAGAATAGGTGAACACAGAAGATGAGACACTTGGGGGGTGTTTCACAAAGATTCTCAGTCAAACTTAACTCTTAGTTGGACTTAAATATTATGGACTGCCATTTGTAGCCTTAAAATAAAATATAATCGAAAAGCGAAAATTCAAGTATTTGACTTTTTTTTATAAATTTCACATCAAGAACATGAAAGCTCCTTGATAATAGAAAATATGGACGATTTGAATCAACATTTTTGCCTTTTAAAAGAACTTTTACAAAATATTTTCATAGATGCTAATGGCTTTCCATAATTGTTGAATCCAACTTTAAAATAAGTTCAACATAAAATCTTTGTGAAACACTCCCCAGATATAACAAGTTGAGCTACAGAGAGAGAACAGCACACCAGCAGTATATTTTCATAGATGCTAACGGCTTTCCATAATTGTTGAATCCAACTTTAAAATAAGTTCAACTTAAAATCTTTGTGAAACACCCCCCAGATGTAACAAGTTGGGCTACAGAGAGAGAACAGCACACCAGCAGTATATTTTCATAGATGCTAACGGCTTTCCATAATTGTTGAATCCAACTTTAAAATAAGTTATAATCTTTGTATAACACCCCCTAGATGTAACAAGTTGGGCTACAGAGATAACAGCACACCTGGGACCAGTTTCACAAAACTTGTCATCAGTGACAAATGACAGTCTTTGTTATAAGCTACTGAAATCCTTGCTTCTGATTGGTTATCAGCAGATTTGTTACTGATTCTTGTCATTTGTCATTGAAGGCTTTGTGAAACAGGTACCAGCAGTAACCAGCCAGCGTGAGGGTGAGTAGGGTGAAGACTTACCTATCGTCTGGTGATGTTGATCGATGTCTATGATGATACCTATCATCACTCCTCTCGTCACGCCTTTCGTCACGTCTCTCATCACGTCTCTCATCACGATGATAGTTACGAACTAACACAAAATAAGGAAATATAATAATAATAATAATACAATATTTATAAAGCGCATAATAAATATTAGTTTCTCTATGCGCTGCACAAGCATAATGACGAGAAATATAATCACATAAAAGGAATCAACACAGAGAAATATACAAATCTTATAACTACTAAAATGACTAACTTAACATAGTAAATAACATAATAAAGAGATAGCTAACATGGTCAAAACAAATAACGTAAATAAGGATAGTTTAACAAATATACAAATGTTAGAAGATACCTATTGAAAGTTACATCTAATGTACAGATACAATGAGAGAAAAAAACATAAATATAATAATGTATGATAATCTTTCTACTGAATTTTGTTGTGATGCATTGATGGATATTTATCTGACATTCTGTCTCAGTGAAACATGTAAGTTTTGACATCACTCAACAGGATCTACACGAAATTAGACCAACATGCATCTATTTTATGATGCTACTCTGGGGGGTGTTTCATAAAGCTGTTCGTCAAGTTACGCATGACTTTACGAACGACTTGAATATGAGAAGCCAAATGGGATGCTCAATCATTTTTAACTGCATCAACTAAAGTCCAACTGTGCAGATGTAGATTAACATTTTTATTATAACAAACAATTTTTAATGCAAAGTATATTTTTTGCCATAATTTAATAGAGGTTATTGGAAATATAGTCACACTTTGTTAAAACATCAGGAAAAACTTTGGGCATCCTATCTGGCACTTCATATTCAAGTCATTCGTAAAGTCATGCATAACTTTACAAACAGCTTTATGAAACACCCCGTGAAGGCCTCCAAGACCAAAAGGAAAACTATTAAATTCTAGAGAGAGCTCATTACCTGGTGATCTGTGTCTTCTTTCCCTTGATCTGCTCCTCCTCTCCCTCTCTCTCTTTGGGCTCCTGCTTCTCCTTCTCTCTCTGTCTCTCCTGGGGGATGGGCTCCTCCTCTTGGGAGAACGACTTCTCCTGAATGAAAATCAATGACATCATAATAAAAATCAATGACATCATAATGAAAATCAGTGACATCATAATGAAAATCAGTGACATCATAATGAAAATCAGTGACATCATAATGAAAATCGATGACATCATAATGAAAATAAATGACACCATGTTTGGTTTTTTTCAATTATCAATACCAACCCTTTCCCATAAGAAGTATTTTACATGTAGTTCTGGTGATGACAAACTGGTGAAGAATAACATCTTTTGAAATGTGGATTTACAGAATAATGATGAAAATATCCTGGAAACAAATGAAAACCAACAAAGAGATTTTTCACATGGCAGGGCATAAACAAATTGCACTAGTAGGATTAGTTAAGGAGAGAAAAATCTAATACTTTGTTCATGTTAAAAGGCACCAAAGCCTCTTATAAAGGATATATTGGAAGGAAGAGTGGAAGGAAGTAGAGGGAGACCCAGAATCAACTGGGAAGAGAATGTCAAGAACTGGAGTGGACTAAAACTGCAAGAGTGCACCAGAATGGCAGAAGGTTATCTCATCAACTCAGCTCTCAATTAACATAAGTAAAAGAGGATCATGGGGGACCAATGATCACAGGTTAGGCATTGTTTTCTATATAGAGGGAGCAAGTAGCTTCAAGTAGGACAGTGTGGCTTTAAATCAAACAATTTTTTGTTATCTTACCTTTTAGGTGATCGACTACGACTTCGACGATGCCTTGGTGAAGGACTTCTCCTTGGTCTGTCGTGATCGTGATGGCTACCCCGGTGACGTTCAGGTGACTTTTTTATCTCCTGTTTTTAAGAATCACAGTGCAAACAATACAGACATTGCAACAAGTCAAATTTAGAACAAGTAAGATGTTTGGATTAGTAATAATTATTATTTACATGATTAACATCTATCATGATATGAATGTAAATCCTGAAATTTTCTTGTACATGAAATGTATATGGAATATAAGTATATTATGTTATGTTAAGTTTTATGTTAAAGACAAGGTTGAGTTCTGGGGAAGAACATCAGAGGAGACATGATCCCTGAAAAGCATGGCTCTACAAATGCCTTTATATTCTAAATATGTCATGTAACATCGTAAAACTCGGGGGTAGGATTTTTACGCCACGTGTTCGGGTAGTCCCATATACATCTTTCTGTGTACAGTGATTGTAACTTTACCAAGACTTGGCCAAATTTCTTATCATTTTGATGATTCCAGAACCTTGCAATACACACAAATTCTTATATGCTAGATGATCAACCTTTTCTGGTCGATTCCACACCGTTTCTTTCTCACCCTTCCGCATGACCCTTAATCAAAAGCTAGCAGCTGCCTACTTTTGATATCACCTGTTCAAACCTCAATGATCTCTCATTTTTTGCAGCCAACAGGGTTTTGTCATTCATTATTGACGTCATGAACAAGTATGACTTGCTTTCGCATTAATATTTGCTGATGGATCTTATGCTACGGTCACAAAGGTTCCTACGAACGATTATTTCATACAAATCTCTGTTTTTCCATTGTCTTCCCGAATTTCCATTGTCTAAAAATTGTTTGTACATCGTTCGTAGCAGTTCGTAATGGCATTTGTGACCGAGGCTTTAGGTGGAATTAATTAGAAGTAAGATGAGGAATATAAGATAACTTACAGGTATATCGATGTCATCGTCACTGGAGTCTTCCATGTCGTCCAGATCCTCCTCCAGAGGGCTAACCTAGTATCACAAAAAGGGTCAAGGGTCAATGAATGTCAATCAAAACACATGGTCAGGCCTCCTTCACAGAATATATTAAAGGGATCCGGTAACTTTGTCTTAGATCCTTTAAAAAAAATCCTTGATTTAGCCCATGCTGCAATGATAATTATAAAGCTTTAGGTCAGTCAGGAACCCCATGACTTTTACAAGCAGATCGCCTGTCTAATTATCAAGATATTTATGATTGGAAATCAAAATCAAATTTTGCGTTTGCCAAACGGTTTTCACAACACTACAGTCTATTGGGTAAAACGAGTATGGTATAACCGGTCACTCAAAGGTTTTTACTTTTTTAAGGCACTTCTTGATCATTTTGAAACGCAATTTGTTTAGGGCTTCAATATAACACCATATCAAAGACACTGATAACACGTAGGGCCGTGCATCTCAGATTTAACGTTGTTAAACGATCCCTTTAAAGATATTGTAAATGAAGTTCTCATGGTGTTAGACCCCATACATATAACAGCCTCCAAGCAGAGCTCTACAATATCTTTTTTTCATGGGGGAGAGGGTCTGGACTGAGAGTTTACTGTCTCTATGCATGAGCCACTTTGTTAAAAAAGATGTTGAAATTTGGGACCCAGACACAACTTGTGAGCACCGATATAACTAGGTTTCTGTTAGTGTTGAATCCCTGGCTTTAGTGATTTTGATGTAAACGCAAAGTTCACATGTGAAGTTTATTAATTTATTGATTATGGTGATTCGTACAGGAAGAAGAACATGACATTTGACACTCGATGAATCGGAGGACTAAATCCATCCATGCAACTAAGGCGCCACGGATTTATTCAACTGGCATTCGGAATGCATGTAGAATGCATGTAGAATGTCCTATTCAGAATCTATTGTTCGTTAATCCACATTCCAGAATGTACCTAGAATGTAGCTAGAATGCGGTAATTAACGTCTTAATTGGCGCATTCTGGGTACATTCTGGAATGTCCCATGAATAGGCCATCCGAACAAAGGCGATGCTCCATGAATAGGCCATCCGAACAAAGGCGATATCGATCGGCAGCGACTACCTTCTTGATATTGCGTACCGGAATAGTTTCGATATAGAATGAACCATAAGAATTGTTTGAAATCAACAGATATTTAATTGGTTTCGCTTCTGTCTCTCCCGCGCTCGGTTGCATTTATGGACTTACTTTTATTTCTTTCCGACGGCTAACCGGTAACATCAGTGATATTTAATTGTTTTCGCTTGTAGCTCTCTCTCTCTCACCATTTATTTCTCAAGCGTCGGTGATATTGTATTTAATTTTCTTTCTTTTCTTCAGCTTATTAAAGATGGTGAAAAGAGTAGAAAAAGATTGAGAAAGAATGAAGACAGATTTATTATGACATTCCCGCCAGACCGCCACAAATACAGTGTCAAATATACGCGGTGTTTTGAAACGTTGGTGTTGATTGAGATGATGCCTCATTAAAGATGGTAAAAAGAGTAGAAGAAAGATTGAGAAAGAATGAAGAAAATATTTTGCATGAAAATGCGGATGAATCTGGATGATCAAAATGAGAGGAAAAAAGAGGATGCAAGAGATGGTGGGTGTTGAAAGATCTGAGGACTAATGAAATGATACATTTAGATAAAAAGCGAGAGTGGATATTTATGGTTACCATCTTATTTTTAAACTTTTTTTATTGGCAGGGATGGGGGTCCGTTTTTGTTTTGTTTTTTTGGCCAGGGAGGAAGCAGCCTTGCCCCCGCCCCCCCCCCCTCCATGCGTCTGCGCCTGAAGAAAAGCACATGCGAATAATCTTATTTCCAAACCGAGACGCAAATTATTTTGTTTGTGGTCTGTGCTTTTATGTTGCGTATAATTTGTTTGTTTAGCGCACATTATCCTACTTTACCCCCCACCCCCCCTTTTTTTTTTTACATCACCTACTTTATCAAACCACTCTAATTTTTTAATTCCATCTCTTAGAAATAATGTTTTTTTTTTTTTTATTTTTTTTTTATCTTTAATTATAAATAAAACTTACTTCATATTTCTTTACGAAATTTCATAAAAATTGTAGAGGGTGTGATTATTTATTCCAAAACAAATAAAGAGAAGGTCATATATAGATCAGTAGAGAGTGGCGGGGGGGGGGGGAGATGAAAATTAAGTGAGAGGGGAATTGCAGAGAACGAGGGAAAGAAAGAGAATGCAAGAGATGGTGAAATCTAATTGTAGTCTTTATTATATATATTAGAAGTAAAAAGATTTCTTATTTCTTATTTCCAATCTAACTGTATTCTCTAAAAATTGAACGATGTTATCTCACGCCACATGGCATGTGGACAACAACATGACATGTGCGCAACAACGACATACATATAATGACATATTTATTATGGCATTCCCGCCACAAATATGGCGGCGCTCTCAAAACAAAGGCGCGTAACAATGTCAAATATACGCGTGTTTTAAAGTTTGGTGTTGATTGACATGACGCCTCTTTTTAGATAACAAGGAGACAGTGTTGATTCGAGATAGAGATGGATTTATTATTATCGAGAGAGAGAGAGATTACAGGTGTAAATTGGCCGTATGCCTATCACAATCCTAAAATGTTGGATTATTTTGTAATACACAAATGTTTTTGTCATCGGAAATAATTGCTCCTCACCATGGTATTTTACCAGTCGCAACAAGGACATTCAAATAATGACAGATTTATTATGACATTCCCGCCACATGTCGGCGACCTCAGAACGGAGGCGACGTAACAATCATAAATATCGCGGTCTGTTGGAACTTGGGTGTTGATTACAACATTTCCAAGATACAGTCATCAATCCAACTTTCTACTTCATTCGTGCCTTTTCATCGTATCCACCAAAAGATCAATAGACATATCAGAATCTCGATATTTAATTGCTTTCGCTTCTCTCTCTCTCTCTCATCACTGCCCCTATATCGTTATCCTTGTTATAACTCTCGGTCTCATTGATTGTGACATTACTAAAACAAAAAAGATTGAAACGCCAATGACAATATTTTTTAATGACATGCAAATATACACAAATAGGATACATAGAGCATTTAAAAAATGAATTTCTTGAATTGTCATATTGTTCCTCCAAAACGAACTGTTCAGTTTGAAAAAGATGTGTATATACATATCATATTAAATCGGAATAAAGACAGCCCATATCAATCAGTCCACCAATGAAATTAAAGTGGGGAAAAAAGATTTCTCGAATTTGCTGCTCAATGTATATCTGTCAAGATGTAAAATATCATATTTAATAATTGAATAAATGTCAAAATGAATTTGCTACTCAATGAAGCAATGTCCCGAAAATGTATGTATGTATGTATAACAGCCAACCTATACCAATCAGTCCAACAAAGTGGTATTAATCATACAATAATAATACACGGATGTGGACTTTCAGACGATGGTAGTGTTGGTCCTTTTTACTGGTGTAGTCCACCATTAGAATTAAAGCAGGGAAAAAGATTTCTTGAATTTGCTACTCAATGAAGCAATGTCCCAAAAATTAATAACGGTATACCTGTATATCTGTCTAGCTGTAAAATATCATATTGAATCAGTGAATAAATGTCAATATGAATTTCTTGAATTTGCTACTCAATGAAGCAATGTCCCGAAAATACGAAACTGTATAATTGTATGTATAACTGTAAAATATCATACGTAATCAAAGAATAAATGTAATTAAAAAAGCGTTAAGACAGCCAACCAATCAGACCAACAAAGTGGTATTAATCATATAAAAATCATACACGCGTGTGGACTTTCAGACGATGGTCGTGTTGGTCCTTCTTACTGGTGTAGACGTATCGACAGCCCTCCTTGCAGCACCTACCTAAGCCCTTCTCCTGGTATATTGGCATGTGTTCACAAGGTGAAACGTTGGAAGTGGAGGATAAAGCTTCTAAGAAAGTCTCAAAATGTCCTGGGTGATTCACTGATGGCTTAGGTGATGGAAACTTACGCATAATGGCCATGTCCTCAGCTGAAAGAGAGGGAGGATGAGCCGCGCAATGACAACAGTCTGCTCCGTCACACTTAGCAAAAATAACTGTCCCGATCCGCTTGTCGATGTGCTTCGACATAAATGTGAACTCGGGATACAATTCACTCTGGCGCAGTTGCCTAGCGCTCTTGTTGATGGCAAGCTTAACGTTCCCATAATCCTGCCCATACGGATGAGGGGCCTCACCACTCGGCTCAACATGAACAGTCACGCGCTGCCCGGCAAAACGTAAATTGCGCCAGTATATGTCTTTTACCTTAGCCATTGCCGAGTCGAATACCATACTTTCCTTATTCTGAAGTTCATCAGCTGAAAGGCCTGGTTGTTTGTTTGGTGGTCTATCCTCGCCGGGAAGTGTTGCTGGTAGATACACACTGGTGAGAGCACGGGTGCAGGGGGCCCATAAGTGCTCGATGGGGTTGAGTGCAGAATCTCCCGGCGCATAACAGGTGACGACCATGGCATCCAGATTCAGGTCACGGAAGAGTCGGGAGTAGTAGAGCTCGTTGATGCCATGGTTCGGATGAAAGTCAGGTCCACCATCTGCCAGCAGAAATAGGACGGATTTTGTTTGGTTCGGTGGGAGATTGAGGATGCAGTGATGAACGTCATTCATGTGGGTAGCGACATTGGTTGGGGACCTTGCACTTCGGAGGAAAACATCCGATGAGCCTTTCGTGGGTAACCTAAAAAAGAAAACAAAAAGAAGAGAACAGAGACAATTATTACATTTGGCCAGATAAATTAAAAAGTTTTAAATACAATTGGTAATTATTTTTACGTACCTGATTGTTAAATTAAAAAAATGTGAACAAGTATTACATTTCCTGCAACATGTGAATCAGTTGAAGAACATCTCTCATTGAACTCGGGACTTTATAATATCACATTATTGTGATGCCCAGACGAGAGACAGAGAGAGAGAGAGGGGAAGTAGGAAAGAAATTACTTACACAAACTGCTCTCTACCTAGAGTATCCAAAGTCATACTTAGGGTTGAACTAGGATGAAGCTCTAGGTAACCGGATGGGGTGATGGTGTATCCTGGATTCGGGAAGTCATGGTCCAGGTACTGCGGTGTGTCATCGGTGGGGTAGTAGCGGTTGATGTTTATCCGGCGATCAACAGACAGAGTGCTGTCCCCGACCCTGAGCTTGTTCTTGTTGTCTGTTGAGAAGACTAGAGCTTGTGTGCCAAGCTTGGCTGCCATCTGTAGTAGGTAGCCGACCCTGGCCGAATAAAAGTGGCTGTTTGTGTTCCCTTTCTTCGCAGAGTTGTCCTTGGCTGGAACCCTCGCAGGAATCAGTCGCTTGTAGTGGACTGCAGCCTTGACTCCCTTGTTCGGTGGCTGCATCAGGCGAGCAATAGTCCTTGAATCTGGAAGAAAAAAAAATTAAGACATTAAATAATTGAACAGATGTTTTTTTAACTGTGTAACTGAACTGTGCGTCTTAATAATTTACCTAAGAATCGCGATTATTAAGTTCAAATGAATAGAGTTGGTTTGCTAAATACCTGCCTCTTGAAGCCGCAAAGAAAAATTAAAGAAAGGTTGCAGCAATAACCGCATCTTACCGAGTTTAGGGTGTGATTCCTTCAACCCGGGAACCGTCGCAAGAAGATGCTCCTTCACCTCTGGTATCGACGACCCGCATGTCCCGACTTCCTCTTGTCTGCGACGATGTGCTCGAAAGCCGTTGCCGTTGATGTAGGCCGTTGCTGTAGGCACAACCTCGGGGAAGTCTTCGTGGACTGCTGGTCGACCGCGACGACTTCTTTTGGTCTGTTGAACTTCGGTTTGGTTCCGGATTCTCCTCTTCTTCGGGCTCAGATCTAGCCATGAGAGATCGACTTGCGTTGCCATGACGATACGCCGTTGTATACGAAACGATAAGATGATATGATGTCGGATAAGTTGAGTGTGAGGTTCTGCTTGTCTTTCGCGATCGAATATACAAAACACGAATGAAACTTTGGTGCTTGTGTATCAGATTTTATACCCAACATCATTTAATAACCCGTCGATCCTATTACGTAATAGGATGATGATAAACAATTAATCGCGCTGTCTATTATTATTATAAGGCGCAGTAATTATGTCCGAATCGAGAAACAATACGCGTTCAGCCAAACAATGAGCCAATGCGATAACATGATAACGAATTAACCCAGTCTATTAAAATTGTAAGGTGCACTAATTATGCCCGTTAGAATGTGTCTGCTTGTCGTTCTTATTTTCGTCGATGTTGAATACTAGTGTTGTGAAGTGAATGTTTGTCGCGCGTGAGTTTGAAAGAGGGTCTAATTTAATCTTGGTTTTATATTGGCATTTGATTATTGTGAAAATAAATTAGTTAGAATGTGTCTGCTTGTCGTTCGAATTTTCGTCGATGTTGAATACTAGTGTTGTGAAGTGAATGTTTGTCGCGCGTGAGTTTGAAAGAGGGTCTAATTTAATCTTGGTTTTATAATGGCATTTGATTGTTGTCATAATAAATTAGTTAGAATGTGTCTGTTTATCTTAGTGAGTTAGTTGTAGTGAGTTTGAAAGAGGATCTAACGAGAGTAGGTAATGTTATATTTTTATTTATTAAATTCATTGATTTTCATGTTATATGAATTGATAGTTTGTCGCGCGTGAGCTTGAAAGAGAATTTTCATATTCCAACACTATGTCGGCAGAAAATTATAGCGACCGCACCATTTTATTGGAAATGGAAACGTAATACCAAGATATTTTGTTTCTTCAATTGGGAGACAACGTGTTTTCGCTGTTATCAACTTCAGAAAATCAGAAGTTGGGAGAACGAATGTTATACCTTGTTTAAAAGATGAATACAAATAGCTCTTACTCCTTCTAAAAGTGGCTCCGCGCTGTTTATATAAAATTATACTTATTCATATTCCAACTCTATGTCGGCAGAAAATTGGAAAGACAAACAATTTATTTTATATAAATGTAATCTTTTTCGAGCAGGAAAATACTTGTATTAGAACTCGTTCGTAGCGTCAAAATTCATTTTACCGGTTAAGAAATAAAGCGGCCGCAACTTTTTTGGGAGAACGAATGTTATACCTTGTTTAAAAGATGAATACAAATAGCTCTTACTCCTTCTAAAATCAGAAGTTGGGAGAACGAATGTTATACCTTGTTTAAAAGATGAATACAAATAGCTCTTACTCCTTCTAAAAGTGGCTCCGCGCTGTTTATATAAAATTATACTTATTCATATTCCAACACTATGTCGGCAGAAAATTGGAAAGACAAACAATTTATTTTATATAAATGTAATCTTTTTCGAGCAGGAAAATACTTGTATTAGAACTCGTTCGTAGCGTCAAAATTCATTTTACCGGTTAAGAAATAAAGCGGCCGCAACTTTTTTGGGAGAACGAATGTTATACCTTGTTTAAAAGATGAATACAAATAGCTCTTACTCCTTCTAAAATCAGAAGTTGGGAGAACGAATGTTATACCTTGTTTAAAAGATGAATACAAATAGCTCTTACTCCTTCTAAAAGTGGCTCCGCGCTGTTTATATAAAATTATACTTATTCATATTCCAACACTATGTCGGCAGAAAATTGGAAAGACAAACAATTTATTTTATATAAATGTAATCTTTTTCGAGCAGGAAAATACTTGTATTAGAACTCGTTCGTAGCGTCAAAATTCATTTTACCGGTTAAGAAATAAAGCGGCCGCAACTTTTTTGGGAGAACGAATGTTATACCTTGTTTAAAAGATGAATACAAATAGCTCTTACTCCTTCTAAAATCAGAAGTTGGGAGAACGAATGTTATACCTTGTTTAAAAGATGAATACAAATAGCTCTTACTCCTTCTAAAAGTGGCTCCGCGCTGTTTATATAAAATTATACTTATTCATATTCCAACACTATGTCGGCAGAAAATTGGAAAGACAAACAATTTATTTTATATAAATGTAATCTTTTTCGAGCAGGGAAATACTTGTATTAGAACTCGTTCGTAGCGTCAAAATTCATTTTACCGGTTAAGAAATAAAGCGGCCGCAACTTTTTTGGGAGAACGAATGTTATACCTTGTTTAAAAGATGAATACAAATAGCTCTTACTCCTTCTAAAAGTGGCTCCGCGCTGTTTATATAAAATTATACTTATTCATATTCCAACACTATGTCGGCAGAAAATTGGAAAGACAAACAATTTATTTTATATAAATGTAATTTTTTTCGAGCAGGAAAATACTTGTGTTAGAACTCGTTCGTAGCGTCAAAATTCATTTTACCGGTTAAGAAATAAAGCGGCCGCAACTTTTTTATGGGAAAATAGAAACGTAATACCAAGATATTTTGTTTCTTCAATTAGGAGACAACGTGTTTACGCTGTTATCAACTTCAGAATATCAGAAGTTGGTAGAACGAAAGTTATACCTTGTTTAAAAGATGAATACAAATAGCTCTTACTCCTTCTAAAAGCGGCTCCGCGCTGTTTATATAAAATTATACTTATTCATATTACAACACTATGTCGGCAGAAATTTGACAAGGAAAACAATTTATTTTATATAAATGCCATCTTTTTCGAGCAGGAAAATACTTGTATTAGAACTCGTTCGTAGCGTCAAAATTCGTTTTACCGGTTAAGAAATAAAGCGGCCGCAACTTTTTTATGGGAGAATAGAAACGTAATACCAAGATATTTTGTTTCAGAAGTTGGGAGAACGAATGTTATACCTTGTTTAAAAGATGAATAAAAATAGCTCTTACTCCTTCTAAAAGTGGCTCCGCGCTGTTTATATAAAATTATACTTATTCATATTACAACACTGTCGGCAGAAATTTGACAAGGCAAACAATTTATTTTATATAAATGCAATCTTTTTTCGAGCAGGAAAATACTTGTATTTAAACCAGCTCGTAGCGTCAAAATTCATTTTAACGGTTAAGAAATAAAGCGATCGTAACTTTTTTTTTATTGGGAAATGGAAACGTAATTCCAAGATATTTTTCCCTTCAATTAGGAGACAACGTGTTTTCGCTGTTATCAACTTCAGAAAATCAGAAGATGAGAGAACGAATGTTATACCCTGTTTAAAAAGATAATTAGAAATAGTTCTTACTCCTTCTAAAAGTGAGCCGCGCTGTCGAACCTTATGAGGTATAGTCGCATTTGAAATCACGCATCTCTGATTAATCGCCAGCGTCTCGGGCATGCTTTTTCATCGCCCAATTCTCAAAAGTCGATCGATTTGCGCCTTTGTCTAGAGAACAAAGGGGCATTCCAGAATGCATTCCAGAATTCGTACAGAATGTGCGCATTCTGGAATGCCCCTTTGTTCTCTAGACAATAGGCACAGGTCGCATCGATTTTTTGGGAATGTGGCTAGAATGTGCGCATTCTGGATACATTCCAGAAAGATTACAAGGGCATTCTGAATGCATTCCGAATGCAAGTTGAATAAATCCGTGGCGCCTAACTTAGCTGGGGCTTAAACTTAGCCAAAAGTTTGCCAGCTTTTAAAGAATATGAGCAATAGGGTTGCATGCATTTTTTTTTCTTCTCAAACCCCCCTTGACTAAAAAAAAAAAATGGTCGAGGGGAAAAAGATGACTCCCTCTTTTAGAGTTAGAAAATCTAGAAAAATTGGAGAAAATCTTGAAAAATCTAGAAAAATAGAGAAAATAGGTGTAAAATCAGGTAAAATCAGGATAAAAAAAATTCGGGGAAAAAAATAATCGGGGAAACCAATTTAAATTGGGTAATTATCAGGCCTTGTCATAAGCATCATGATGTCTGAACAAAGATGTTGCTGAAACCCTAGTCAATACTTACGCGTAGTTCAAGCTGCTCAGTCTCCTCCAGAATGTGTCTCTTCTGCACACGAGGGAGAATGATGTCACAGACTCTCTCTTCATTCAGGAGCTCATCGATAAACTCATCAACATGGGATAAGAAATATCCTATGGAGTACAGGAGTAGAATAATGTTTGAAGTTAGAAGTTTATTTATTCCACCATTTACATACAAAACAGTTTATATTCTTTTTAATTTTCTTTTATACAAGCATATATTATATAAGAGTAGATTTCAAACACGAAAAATAATTAAAAAAAAAAAAAAAATCAAATCAAGTTTTTAAAAATTAAAAATAAATAAATCTTGGTCCTAAAATAGGGTGCATGTTATACACAGAGATTTACGGTAATTACGCACAAGTCAAAGATTGCCTAAGCCAATGCACGTCACTCAGTACTGTCAAGGTTGACTTATGTGAGATGGACTGTATCTCATGACAAAAATTTGGTAGAAAACATAACACAGGTGAGAAATGTGCAACGGAAGACAAGAAAAGGAGCGAGTTATCTTGATCATGATGAGCTCTAAAACCAGTGGTTCCTCGCGGGCGTTTATGTGTCGTATACCTTTAGTAAATGATATTTCCACCAAGTATTCTCTAGTTTGTTAGCCTACACAGGTGCATTTGAGCTAGTAACTATTGAAATATAGTGAAATCAACCAAAATCGAGATTACTTTTAATTTTTCCACTTACCACCGATCTTATCCTGTCTCCTGATCTTTCTGTAGTCATTGTACAGAGGTTCTAGGTACTTATAAACATCAAGACCTTCTCCCACCAGTCTGATATACAGTGCTCCAAGGCAACGCACATACCTAGGTAGGATACACATACAAAATAATAACTAGTGTATGAGAATTTCATGGGTAGGCAAACTTGTATATATTGTGTTTATTATTTAGATAGAAAAGGGATGTTCTACTTCATCTCAGCAGCAGCTTACTAATTCTATTGGCCTATTTGGTACTCTTTTTTAGGCACAATGGCATGATCAGATGTTCTAAATCATAATCTGTTAAAGGAATAGTTGAGTTTTGTTGCAGAGGGCGCTACACAATATAATTTTTTTTGGTGAGATAATGAAAAACTGAGTGTCAAATTTGAAAGAAAATACAATTTAAATGACAAAGTCATCTTTGATCAAAATTGGTTCAGCCGTTGAAAAAAACAAAAAAGCGCCTCATACATGGACGTTTTATTCCAGCCAATGCCGATGTTGGCTTTTTGTTTGCTTTTTCAAGTTGATTTTACTACGCACAACCGGTCGGCTCGTTTATCGTTATTATTCATTAATTAATTAAATGGTCACTATTTTTTTTGAAAGTGGAGCTGAATTGGTATAGTCGTATGGGCAAAATTTCACACATTTTGGGGTCTAAATCAACGATCGTCCCCCAATTCGATGATCGGTTACAGGGTTATATTGATGAACATTATTTTCATTAGAAGGGGAATAGGTCTGCGACTCTATACTTACTTGAAGTCCTCATTTTTGATGAACTCAATAACAATGTCCTTCTCTGGCTGAATCTGTAGCATTTTCAGAAGTAGACACAGGAATGGAGACGGCTTGATATTCCCTCCATAGGTACCTCCTATAAAACGCAACTCCATTGCTTTGTCCACTAGTAGTTCAGCTGGAAATGAAAGAGATTATTGTCAGTTACCTCTGCAAAAATGTGTCGGGCGTGGGACCTACCTAGGCCTGTTTCGAGTACACATCCCAGAAGTTCATTGAACAGGTACGGTAATAACATTTCTACTGTGTACACATAAACACCTTATCAACTTATAAACAAACTCCCAAGGCAACCTATTATAACGAAATGTATATTGCATCTATAACTTCCAAGGTAAGGAGATGTCATTTGTATCGATTAAATTCATACCAGAATATTTATTTTTGATAGCCAGGTTCTCGGGTTTCGGGCAGTAAAAACAGGTCTTAATATGCTATAATGCATGCAACCGGTACCTCAGAAGCTGCAATTCTTAACGATTGTGAAGTCTAAAAATATCTTGATCAAAACAGGGATTTAAACATCGTTTCCATCGTAGCTCCGATCTTTGCCACTTTCCTGAAGTGACCCCCAGGCTTATGTAGGGCTAGACGTAAGGAAAATATCTATGCGCTTATTTTTTTGCTAGCCCCAAGGGATCACAAGCGATAACAGGTTGAAACTACCCTTCCCCCCATTTTTTGGATCAGCTAATTTGGGAGGCGTGCGCTCCGCTCAGTCCAAACCATGGTGACAACGCGTAAAATCTGACATTTTTTCCCAACAAATCTGCCAAGAGTCTGGGATATAAATAAATGACAACTAGGCACAGTAATACAAATACGATTTTCTGAAAATTCAGGTGTGATTTCTAATGTTTCTTTCAAGTATATTTCTGCGCATCGCAATGCCAATTTTCTTCACTGCTTCAAAATCACCTTGAATTTTTTTTTGCAACAAATTTGATACGACGTCTGCATGACTCTGGCATGGTATGGTATGTGTGGGATATGTGATATGCTATTATGCGATGTATTTTAAAGGGATTTTACCATGCATCCAACCAATCGGCCGAAAAACTGGAGATGGTGGATTACCCCCTCCTTTCTAATATTTTTTGTATGAATTTGCCTAGAGTAAAGGAGCCGGTAAACGACCAGCTCCAGTTTTTGGCCGATCCATTGGATGCATGGTAAAATCCCTTTAAAATACATCGCATAATAGCATATCACATATCCCACACATACCATACCATGCCAGAGTCACTCAAGAACCACATTTGCAATGGAAAATATATCCTAAAATATCACATTTTAGCGATGTAATCGGCGGTCCCGCTACCCAAATCTGAAAAATCAAGTTTCTTACGCGCAGGCCTCTCGCCAAGAAATTAAAAACGCGTGGCGCGACCCGAGGGAAAATTTGACCCCCCCCCCCCCAAAAAAGTAAAAATTCTGATTTTTCAAAATTTCGATTTTTTTTTTTTTTTTTAAAGAACGCGTGGCGCTAGGTCGGGCCAATCAAGAACGCGTGGCGCGCGCGCCACGCGTTATCTGTGCACGCGAGGGCCTTGCTTACGTGTGTATGTAAGAAATATGGGTACCATAAAATGAGCTTTATTTCAAGTATTTTTCAGATTTAGAGCCCGATTTTGTGTTAGTGACAAGCTCAAAAGTATCTCATCGCATGTATTAAATCAATGCAGCCGGACCCCGCCACGCACACACGATATGTCTGTCTAATTCAGATTCCAACTTCCGATCACCGCTGTGCCTGTCTTCGGCCAGGCGAGCACCCGGGAGCTCCGGCGTGGGATACCTGCTCCGCCCGCTTGTGCTATACATCAGCGCGGAAACGCACGGCGCGCGCGAGCGCTTCCTATTGACTTTGTACATGCGGTCGTAAACTGAATCGCTAGGCCGATAACTGGCTCCAAAACAGTGAAAATTGAAATGAATATTGTCATGGCAATTCGTGATTTTTTTCTGGGATGCTTTTTTTGTTTAAATAATAATAATATTTGCTTCATGATTTGAACAAGAAATGATAATGAATAGGAAGTAAAGAGTAAAAAAAATAGGATTTTGTCTTAAGTGGCCGAAAACCGGCTCCTTTACTCTAGGCTAGATAGACTAGTCTAGAGTCTAGAGCTAGTCTAGAGTCTATTATTATTTGTCATAAAATAAAGCTAGCATCTAATTGGCAATGTGAAATCAGGCATTTTAGCGTACAAAAAGTGTGTAATTTAAATCTCCGGCGGAATCAACATAGTGTAGGCCGAACCCGGACCCTACATGTAGCGAACAGTCAGGCTCTGGAGCCCCGACGCCTTCCGCGGCGGAGCTCCCTGGCTATGGCCTGGCTCATTGGCTGGGCCTGGAGGCGTGTAGCCGGGTGGACGAAAACAAGAAGTGATCTGCTGCAGATCACCTAATTAAATAATCAGATATCACATATGCCTAAAATTCATACCACTTAGAGCGAAACATTCTTCCTTCCAGTATCTTGATTCATAAATTCTTGATCTTGTGATTTTTTCCACCAAATACTGCGGATTCTTCCCCTTGATGCTGCGAGCGTCTCGGACCGTGCGATTCGCCATCTTGGAAAAGCATATAATGAGTGTAGAGTGAAGAACAGTCGTTAAAGATTACGCAGTATGCATGTAGTTCTCCAAAATCTTTTGATTAATATCTTTGATTGATTTAAAGATATAAATTAATAAAATAAAAAATAATATTGTACTAAAAGCGAATTGTTTGTAGCTTTAAAATTAACAATATTACATTTTTTTTTCATAAGACAGTCTAATAAAAGACTACGCTTTATTTATACACACGTGATACGTGTCGCGCGAAACGTAAACTCGACTTTGTTTATTATCAGCAGCCCAGCTGAACGTTGTGTGTCACATTTTATCCCATTATTTCGAGGTTTCAAGATGTCTGCAGACAGAATACAAAGAATGAGAAGAGAGAAAGGATTTGCATGGATTGGATCAGCCAAAAGTAACGGGAAAGCAAAACGACGCTGTAATAAACATTATGAGTGAGTAGCTATGAGAGAATGAGTGTGACTGTGAGTCTTCTTCTTTTCCTTCCTCTTTGTTGACTTTGTGGCATTCATGCACTTTTGTTATGGATAGGCTTACATGTAGTCTAAATGTAAAGTCTACATCTATGTTGTAACTAAGTTGTAGATCTATAGCCCTATACTAGGGTCTATAGATCTAGGGGCCGTTTCTCGAAACCGTCATAACTACAAGATCAACGACATCTCGCCACTGTCGCGCAACTTGTCAGCTAAGTGTTTCACGAAGCCGTCTTTGCCAAGATGAGCGACAACTTCCGCGACAAGCGAGTTGTCACTGCTCCGAACCTGTCATATCTTTTTAATTGCTGTAAAGCGCCATCACAAGTCAGTTTGTTGCCATTCCATGGGCCGCGAAATGGACGATTAATTTCACTATCATTTTGAGAAAAATATAGAAATCTAGACGAGTTCGGTACGTAATTCTCTGGGATGCGAAATGCAAATGTACAAAAGTGAGAATACAAATTATACAGAAACTTTAAAAAACTGAATATAAACATTAAATCACAAATCATTAAACTATAACATATAAATAAGAGAGATAAGAATGTTACACACCGTTTTCCATAGTCGATCCATAGATCCTCTAGTCTTTTCTTAGGATACCGTCATACCTTTGGGGCCTATGTGCATTATTATTCCCTCTCTAATTACTTCTTCCAAATTATATTTTCAATATCAAATCAATTATATAACGAGTATTTATGAGACTCTAGAATAAAAACTGGCTGAGAAAAGGCATTTTGCCTAAAATTCCTCGTCACAATAAACAAAAAAGTACGTATTGATAAACTATCACATTACGGTATCCTTCAACTAACTTTTCATTCGACTGTCAAAAAAAAAACACTCACTGGTTTTTCTTCAATTTAAGAATCTTTACAGAAATATGCAAATCGTTTGATAATAGATATATGATAATGACACTATTTATTATTTATTTTAGGAGAATATATATGTATATCTTTCTTTTGAACAATTTTAGCCCCAAAACTTGTTTTGGGTTACGCTTCATAAATCAAATAGATCGTGACAAAGACTATCTTCTTGAGCTGCTAGTATCGCGATATATCGATATCATGTCTGTCATGGCTTTGTGAAACGGTTTATCCACTTCATGACATCTCCGTAGGTCGGCGACAAAGATATGACTGTCATGGAGTTGGTTTCGAGAAACGGCCCCCAGATATGGATCCGGGCTAACTCGGACCAGGGGACAACTCGGCCCAGTTGCAAAAACTGTCATTTTTTGTCATTTTACCCTAACTCTAACCCTAACTCTAACTCTAACTCTAACCCTAACCCTAACCCTAATCCTAACCCTAACCCTAACCCTAAACCTAAACCTAAACATGCAAAAAATGACCGTTTTTGAAACTGGGCCGAGTTGTCCCCTGGTCTGAGTTAGCCCGACTCCATTTCTAGATCTAGACCTAATAAATACTAGACTAGATCTAGATTCTCTAGATAGATCTAGACTCTAGACTAATTCAGTTCCAAACTCTCTCTCAATAATCTCAGAGTCAGAGTCTCACTCTTGAGAGTCTCGATCAGTCTCGTGTCTTTTTTTTAATTTTTAGATGGCCGGATTATGACTGGGTGGGTTGGCGTTGGATTTTTACTTGGCAGGTTCACTTTTTAGCTTTTTTTTATACTTGCGTAGCTTAGAACAGTGGGAAGACTTCCATAATTTGCGACAGCCACTCAAATTGAATAGGAAAATAAAATAAATAACGGTCTGTTTTCACTCAAACTTTCAGATTAATCATAAATTGTACATGTAGAAACTAGGCCTAGAAATACTAGCATTGAAGTCACTACCTAAGCACCATTTTCTCTCATCTGAAAATATTTACCAAGTCCCTTTAAATAGATCTTTGTTTAAAGTAATCCATTGAACAATGATGTCATCTCACAAAATCATGGGAAGACGTACCATTCCAGACCATACTCGATTAATTATTCTCTTGCTGAATTAATTTTATTTTTACTGAGTGATTTTCTGCAGTTTTTGCTACTATAACTACACTGTAGTAGACTAGTAGTAGACTCTACAACAAATAAATAACATGACTTAAGATTTTTCCTTCATTATTGCATGATCTGTGTTTTTAATTTCCCAGACTGTGTGTTAGAAATGTGAATGACTTATTATGATACTGATTATCTGATACTAGCTGTGACAAATGCACTTTCACTAAAGATCTCAATTAATTTCCTTTCACTATTTTTTTTGCAGAGGATTCCATCTTCCAGGAATTGGTGTAATCAAGGTGGGGGACCATGTCCTTATAGAAGGGGAATCAGATGAGAGTTTTGTGGCTCTTATTGAAGACCTCTTTGATAATGGTATGTATCAGCTCTTTCAACTCCTACTTCCTAGCAGGGACAAAATTATTTAAACAACTTCGGGGGCTATTTTTCAAGCTTGCTTGCATGAAAACAGCACTCTTTGAATTTGTTTTGCATTAACTCTACGCACATTTTGGGGGCTCTTTTATGACTTTCAGGGGCTCTTTTTGGCATTTTGGGGGCTAATTTGCCCGAGCCCATGTGTATTTTTTCCCCTGCTTCCTAGCTACATGTACATGTACCTTTATTATTTATTTTCATTTTATATAAGTTGTCAAATGTGAACATTCGCATCACCAATCAGTTTCTGAAATGTGCTGAAACAGCAGACTCTCACTGAGAGCTCTGGTAGGCCAATCAAGGGGTTCACTGCAAATTAAGATGAATTTTGGATAGGGTAGAATACATGTATGTGCAGCATTGAAGTTGAAAGTTTAGAATGAATTAAGGGTAAATCCAAGTCATGGTAATGGATAATACAGGCCTGATAGGCTGATAAAACCTGATTTAAATCGGTTTCCCGATTTTTCCCAGATTAAAAAAAAAAAAAAATCCCCATTTTTTTTTAAAAATCAGAGTTTTTTCTTCTTCTTCCCTATTTTATCTGATTTTTCTGATTTCCGCCTTATTTTCTCTATTCTTCCCTATTTGCCCTATTTTCCCTCCAATTTTCTTACTCGAAAGGGGGGAATGTTGTTAGATGCCATTTCTTTCCCCGCGAATCCTCTTCTTTTTTTTTACTCACGGGGGGCGTGGTTGAGGGGAAAACAAAAAACTTGTTTTTTTTTAGTGCTCACTACAGGGTTCGTACGGGTCAGGGAATTTCTGG